>JANTFE010011764.1:5157-18564 GCA_027562315.1 Costus pulverulentus | reverse complement strand
AACTGAATAATAACCATGCCTTTATAAACATAACAGTTTATTACATGATACATGTTACATTCCCATAGGCCTCAAACATTAGCCTTAAGGGCATACCCCAACAATATTTGTGTAAGTATGCAAGGAATCAAACGAAGTAGGGCAGTACGACCAGGAGAGATTGACCTTCAGGTCGGTTATGGTGTACGGGTTGCTGCTATGACTATAGGAGACTACACTCTCTCACTACCGTCAGGACTTCAACTGGAACTTGACCATTGCTACTATGCACCCATGATCACTAAGAATATTATATCTATTCCTGCCTTGGCGAGGAAAGGATTCAACTTTGCAATAAAGGAGAAATTCTTTTTCATTGGCAAACCTCTTCTATGGATCTTGTACACTATGCAATGGGTTGTATGTCTTGGACATGCAAAGTTTTGTGTGCAACGTAAATACTAAGAGGATCAAGCTAAGTGGTTATACCAACACTTACCTTTGGCACTGTCATTTAGGACATGTCAACAAGAATTGCATCCAACATCTCCATGCAAATGGGCTCTTGGATTTACATTCCTTTGAAGAGTTTGACACGTGCGACCCTTGTTTGTTGGGCAAAATGGCAAAAAAGCCATTCACCAAGCAAGGTGAAAGGGCCACAGGTTTGTTGGAGCTAATACACAGTGATGTGTGTAGGCTTTTCAACAAAGAAGCCAGAGGTGGGTATATCTACTTCATCACGTTTACTGACGATTTTTGTAGATATAGTTATGTCTACCTCATGAGACATAAGTCTAAATCCTTAGAGAAATTCAAGGAGTTCAAGATTGAAGTGGAAAACCAGCTTGGATGATCCATTAAAGCTTTTTTGCTTAACCCAGGCAGAGAGTACTTGAGCCATGAGTTTGCTGACTATCTCAAACAGTGTGGGATCATCTCACAGCTCACACCTCTAGGGACTCCCCAATGGAATGGAGTGTCTGAAAGGAGAAACTAGACTCTGCTTGACATGGTGTGGTGCATGATGAGTCACGCAACTCTACCTCCATATTTCTAGGGTTTTTCATTGTTTACAACAATCAAGACTCTGAATAAAGTTCCATCAAAGAGTGTTCCTAAGACCTCGCACAAGTTGTGGACTGGGAGACACTTGACGCTGACATTTATACGGATCTGGGGATGTGAGGCTTATGTCAAACGTCAGGATTCTAGCAAGCTAGAACCTAGCTCTAATAAGTGTGTGTTTATGGGATATCCAAGGGAAACCAAAGGATATTACTTCTTTAATCCCACCGAGAACAAAGTTTTTGTTGCTCCAACTGCTATTTTTCTTGAGAAAGATTTTCTCTTGAAAGACACCAGTGGGAGAAGTTTTAACTTGGATGAGGTCCAAGGTACATGATGGAGCGAAAGTACGAGGGGTGGTCCTTATATGTCGTACTCTAAGGTGGCGGAACTTATGATGTAGAAAACATGAGAAGGGCATTAGAAGAGGGAAGAGAAACGCGTCGGAGGAAAACCGTCGATGGCAACATGATCAAAAAAATTGAGCGGAATACTCGTTGAGCAATACCGGCAGCACACGAAAAACCACGACTTTCACTTAAATAAACTACTAACCTCTCTCAGGCAAGCCAATCTTTCAGCAAGCACAGCAACAAGCCTTCACAATGGAGTGACGGATCTAGCTAAGGCCGCCTGCCCTAGACATATCCACACGCAAGCAACACTAATCGTGAGCACAAGCAACCGGAAGGGAACAGCTAGCATATACCTCTTAACTTTGATTCAAAAGCCAATCGAGGAGGACCCTCGAAGTACAAGTCACAGGCAGCCCGGCCGCATTTACAAGCACTCGATCCACACTCAGAGCTACCACAACTTTGTAGGCTCCCACTCACTTGGAGTCTACAACTAAATGCAAACTGGTAAGCTGAAGATGCAACTAGTCTCCACTCTCTTTTATAGCGGAGGAGAGGGAGCTCACACAAAACACACGACAAGAGCTCGCATAAGAGGCATGACAAGCAGACACAAAGCACAAGACACAAACACATGACAAGCTCACACAAAATGCATGACAAGGGTAGTTGGATAAGACAACCACCCCTAATAACCTAAAAGTAAAAGTTGCTGGAATAGGAATCCTACCAACTAAATCATAAGTGGTGATGTCAGTGCATGATGTCAGCACATGAACTAGGCTCACACGATCTCCGAGCAAGTGGCGATGAAGCAACAAAACTTGTTGATGGTGGGCTGATTCTGGACGGTGTTGGCTGACTCTCGGCTGGTGTTGAACACCCGGTTTTGGTAGTGATCATTCATCAGTGCTTCGGAAGGCATCATTGTCAAGTTCAACACCCCTAGATCTAGAAAATTTCTCCCAAGACCCTATGATCCTTGAATCTTGTCTTTTAGGTCCATCTACCCACACCCTTAAGCCACCATTAGGATCAACAACACATAATAAACTCAAACATGCTTTGCTCTTTACACTTATTGAAGTTGAGTATATTGATTTCATCATTCCCTGTTCTTTCTTAAATCCTAGGATTTAAGGTAACCCTGATATGCAACTTGGACCATGGACATGGAACAACAAAATAGGATGCTGTGATGCTGACAACATTTTGAAGCTTCAGACCCTCAAGGAGCAACTGACTCTCACCCCTCCAAAACTTCTCCACCACTACAATAACAATTCTTTAAGGAAGAATTTTTTTTACCCGGGGATAATTGATGGAGGCAAATACCACAAGCCACGAAGATATAAGTGGAGCTTGAGGTTACCATAGGCTAAGGCCCGAAGGTTTCTCAAATAAGCTAGCATGCTTGACACTAAAACTAGCCCAATAATCGGAAAATAACTACTTCAACACCTTGAAGAAACTCAAGATGTTCAAGCTCACTAAAGAAGAAGTGTCGCAGCCCACAAATCACAATTTGCATATGCGCCAACCAACCCAGCTATGCCAATTTGCGTCAACTCCAAATCAGCACCCTGGGATCTCATCCAATGCTCATCTTCATGCCGGAGTTCAAGAGATGGAAACAAGCCTTCGAAAGGAAATAACAATGTCTCCAAGCAGCCACGTTCATTCGCCCAGCAAGGAAACCACAACATTCGGCAGCATCATCTCCAAGCTTCACACTTATATGTCTCTCACGCAACATTGTAATAGAACATCATTTGTTGAAATTGAATTTGATGAAGTAGTTTTAGTATTCTTCCTCTTCTATCGGATGCTCTCCTTCCTCTTCTCCTTCTAGGGTCGAGCCCTCCTCTCTTCCTCTCTTCTCTACCATCTTCTTCTGCCCAAAGTCAAGACAACCCAACACCCTTGTTCCCAGAATTTTCCAAAATTTAGTGAGTCTGCTGTCGTCGATCCACCGGTCGGATCCTCACAAAACTTCAGCCATCACTATTCCTTCCCAAGATGAAGCCACAGCCGCCGGCATCTGCCATCCACCCGTCTGATCACCGGAATTGAACTCCCATTTCAATCCCATGTTCCCATCCTGTCATTAGCCCAGTTCTGCCTTTTGACATTGTTCTCCTCTGACAGGCCGCCGTTCGACCCGAAACTTTAGCCAAACCTTTGCCACCTTCACAAGGACTGCCAACTGTAGCAGGTTCGGCATCCGTGCACCTCTAGCAGAATGGCGACAACCCCTGCAACTCTCGCACCTTCCCCTGTTCTAACCAAACAGCCGCCTCCACTCTGCAACTCCCCCTGTTTCGACTGAACAGCTGTTGCTCCATCTCCACCAGCGCTCCGATGTTGTCCACTCCTTCTCCATCATCTCCCGTTATTAGAGTTGCTGATGAGCACTCCAGTTCCAACATCATTGATCGGCCCCGCTTGCTAGTTTCCATAACTCTATTTCCTGCTTCCAAGTTTTCTGTTTGGTTCAATATTAATCTAATTATGCTATTTGTTACAGGTATCTTAAGCATTCCATGGAGCAAAAGTCTAGAACTTTTGCATGATTAGAAAGATCACATCTTGTTCTATCATTTGTACCTATCGAGCCGAATCTAGATCCTCCAGATCATCTTAGGAGATAGAGCAATTTCTTAAGAATGAATAACTTCTACAACTATGTTTAATCTAATAATCTGATTAGCCCTATTTTTGCAGATATTTGAAGTCTGTGGACATGGTAGAACCTTTGATATCTGATATGGTTAGAAAGAACATATTCTTTTCTACTTGGCATATCATTTTTTTCTAATGTCGTAGAAGTAGATCATCCTAGAAGACCCAGCCAATTTTGAAGTCTGAAAATTTTTCTATGTTGTTTGATTTATTAATCTGACTAGCCCATTTGTTGCAGATGTTTTATGTGCCTGACAAATCTTGAGTCCCTATTTTTGGCATGCATGAAAGGAATTAGTTTTATTCTACTATTCAGCATAATCAATTCCTATTGTGGATCATTGGATCCTATTCTATGGTATAGCTACATTTCATAACTGATTATTTTTACTACTAAGGATTTCTAGCCATTTTGTGAATTTTAATCTTACTATGAAAATCAAAAAAATAAATAATTGAATTTTAAATTAGTAGCATTATCACACACTTCCGTACTACATCTGCATGCAAATGACATTGAGATAAAGTCTGCTCTACTTTTCATGGTTCAACAGAACCAGTTTGGGAGTTCACTATTGGAAGACCCTAATATATACCTCTCCATCTTTTTAGACTACTATGAACTTTAGAACTTAATGGTGTGTCCAATGATGCAATCCGACTAAGGCTTTTTCCATTTTCTCTTAGGGACCGACTGAGAATCTGGCTACATGTTGTAGTCCGCAAGTGCACGGATACTCGAAGTAATAAAGAAAGATATCGAACCACAGAGACCTCGTTGTCAAGTACTGAATAATTGAGTTCTTACTATCTAGGCAATCGAAACTATGCAAGAGAACTAATGAAAGCTAACGAAAATATCAGAGAGAAAATCTAGGACTAGGTTTTCATTCACTTTAATTTCTATGACTAGATATGAATAGTAATTCGTCAGTTTAATTTTATCATGATAAAGATATAATTTACTTCATAAAGGGATTGGCTCATTTTCGTGCAGACAATCATGCAGGGACCAATCTTCACTTTTGCACAAGATTTATCCCAAGCTGAAAATAAGTAAATCATCAATCAAAGAACTCAAGTATCACTTTCATGCATCCGTATTCTAAGTTGATTATCTCAAGTAGAATCTCAAGGATCACTTTCGTGCATCCGAGTCTCAACACAAGTTCTACTTATGGTTCTAAAACATTCCGATCCTCACTTTCGCACAAGATCTCCACGTTTGATAAATTAACTCAACCCTAGATTCATATTATTATCATGGCAATTATTCTTCTAAAATCAAGGAATAAGAACTAACCTAATTTCTTACAGTAAGTTCCTAACATTCAATTCTAGGGTTCCAAGTTCTCAAGCAAGTCACCTTTCGGTCCATCCTTATTGCAAAAACTCTAAAACATGATTAATAACATGAATCTATAGAGAATTAAAGAGCAATTATCACATAAGTAGAATTATCATGCTAAAATTATACATGACGAACTAATGAAAAATTTATCTAGTCATTAAGAAATCAAAGGGAATTACTCCCCCATGTCCCATAAAAGATTTAAGCTGGCATGGATGAAAGATTACATTATTCCATAGTATCAAGGTGTAAGAAATCAAAGAAATAAGGGAAAAACAAATAACCACACGGCTGTAATGGAAATTACAGCCTTAATTTCCGCGTGTGAACAGTGGCGACGGCGTGCTTTTGTTGATTTCTCCTCCGATCAAGATCATTTCTCTCTGAAACTTCTGGGGTATCGTCTCCTCTTCCAAGCGAAGCTTCCCCTCAAATTTCACGGCCAGAGATGCGTTGTACGCTTCCCGGCGGTGAAACCTAAGGCGGCAGCGTGAAACTCGATTTCTCTCCCAACAGTGAATGAAAATTAGGGCTTTTGGTGTCTGTGTCTTCTCCTCGCGAAAAGCTCTTCTTTTGCCTCTTACGGATCTTTGATTTATGGCCTAGATCATCTGCAATCGATTGCGCAAAAATCGGGCTCCAAAACGTCCGAAAAAATCGCGTGCCAAGAATAGAATTACGGCTGTGGAAATGGTTATGCCACTGCCATAATTTCAGTTGAGTTCACTGATCGAAACTATCTGGCAATTACGGCACAGTAAAATAGGTTACGGCAGTGCCGTAATTTAAGTCAAAATTTCTAGTCGGAAAGCGCTCCAAATTATCGCCTGCGAAAATCTTTATGGTAGTGCCATAATTTCTGAAAATCTTTATGGATGAAAAATTCTCAAATTACGGCAATTCTCTGATATTACAGTAGCTGGTGAAAATACGGTACTGTAATATAGATTACGGCCCTACCGTAATTTGGTCTGAAGCTCCAATCTTCATGAAATTTGACATGTAATCTCCTCTTGATGGTGGGAATTCATTCATGCATCTGGAATTGCTTGAAAACACCTAAAAATCATGCCTTTTTACTTGAACATCATCAAAAATCAAAACGAGTGTAGATTTCGTAGTATTTGATAAAAAAGGCATAAGAATAAGTAAAGGTTCATGAATTTGACACAAAAAGATATATGAAATGGCACAAAATTTACTATAAATTTTGGTGTCATCACTACACTCTTTACTACTAGGAACATTCACTACATGGGACCAACTGTCCTATGCTTTTCTTTCCAAATATTTCCTACCAAGTAAAACTATGCAATCTTGTAACCATATTACAAGCTTTACTCAAAAAGATGGGAAATCTCTTTATGAAGCCTAGGAGCAGTTCAAATAACTTGAGAGAATATGCCCACATCATGGACTTGAGAAATGGTAATATTCAGACTTTTTATAATGGTCTTAATTATAACATGAGACATACTATGGATGCAGCTGCTAGGGGGGCTTTGATGAACAAGAATATGGATGATGTCATTAACCAACTGGAGGATATGGGCCGCAACCATAACCAATGGTCTAGTGAATGGTTTAACTCATATAGAGCAGCAACTCCAGGTAAGTATGAATTGGATACCTTAAGTTCATTAGCTATGAAGGTAGACTCTCTTTCATGAAAGGTGGATTCTTTCAATATTAATTCAGTTGAACCCACTATTCTTTTATGTAAAATTTATGGAATTTTAGGACATAGCTTCGCTGAATGCCAATTAGGAATCTCACAACTAGAACCCTGTAGAGAGCAAGACAATGCTTTAGGGAATTAACCCTAGACCACAGATGGAACCATTTTCTAATACCTACAATCCAGATTGGTAGAACCACCCTAATTTTTTCTATAAGAACAATCCCAACACAATTCCTCTACCAAACTATAGACAACCTCCAAGATTTATACCGAGGCAATTTATACCACCTCAAAAGATAAATCTAGAGTCACTCCTATAGACTTTTGTGGCTATACAAACAAAACAAAATGAAAATGTTAGTGAGACCATTAAGCAACTAACATCTAAAGTGGACGCTCTAGAGACCAAAATCAAGATGTTGGAATCCCAAATGGCTAACCAAACTAGCAGTTATATAAGAGCCTCTGGTAAACTCCCATCCCAACCTGAAACTAACCCAGGGAATATTGCAATGCGATCATCACATGCAGTGGGCAACAACTTGAGGAGCCTAGTATGCCTAAAGATGCTAATATTAGATCTCATGAAACACCTCAACCTAAGAAATCAAATGAGGAGATAAAAACTAAGAAACAACCTGAAGATACTGAGCATGCTAATATCTCACCTCTACCTTATAAGCCACCCATTCCATTCTCACAAAGATTGGCTAAGGGGAAGTTGGATAAACAATTTGGTAAATTTTCTGAAATGTTGAATAAGTTGTACATAAACATTCCATTTACTAATGCACTTTCACAGATGCCTACTTATTCTAAGTTTCTGATGGACATTTTATTCGATAGAAGGAAGCTAGAATAACATGGCATTATTGCACTCACTGAGGAGTCTAGCACTATCATCCAAAACAAGCTTTCTTAGAAGATGAAGGATCCGGGCAACTTCTCTATCCCCTGTTGTATTGGGGATATGTCTTTTGAAAATGCTCTATGCAATTTAGGTGCAATTAAAGCCTAATGTCGTCTTCCATTTAAACGAGATTGGACATAGGAGACATCAAGCAAATGGCCATTTCATTACAACTAGCTGATCATTTGGTTTGAAAGCCGGTAGGAATTCTAGAGGATATCCTGATCAAGGTCCAAAATTTCTTTATACCGGTAGATTTTGTTGTACTTGAAATGGAGGAGGATGCAAAGCTACCTGTTATTTTGGGTAGACCTTTCTTAGCTACCGTCGGGGCGGTAATTGATGTGAAGAATGAAAAACTATTGCTAAACATTGGTAAGGAGGCTAATGAGTTTTATTTATTGGGTAGGCTAAAGAAACCTTCTTTTGCATATTCTTGCCACAGTGTTGATGTTGTAATAGAAGTGGTTAGCCAAGTTGAGACTAGTGAATCGACTATAGACCCTCTAGAAATTTGTCTTATACTTGAAGAAAAAGTGGAGGACAATGATGAAGCCAAAGCTTTTGCTAAACTCCTTGATTCAACTGAAGTAATCAACCCGAGTAAGGTAAAATTTGAAAGTTTTCATGAGGAAGCACCCAAGGTAACTGATTAAAGAAACCTAGACATGAAATCACTATTTAATGATTTAAGGTACGAATTCCTTAGTGCTGACACCCACATTTTGCACTCATAATAACATTGTGGTCAAGCTAATGACCCTAAACAAGCACTTCTTGGGAGGCAACCCAAGTGTTTATAATTTTCTTGCATTGTATCTTTTATTGATTTAGATCACCTTCTAGATAAGAAATAATAATATTTTGTGTTAGAATTCAAATAATTTTGCTTTCTTATCACTGTAGGAACACCTCAGAAGAAACTAGGAGAAGAAAAGTGAAGTTTTGAAGCTACATGTTTCATCGTAGCTGAACCATGACTAACATCACGACCATGATGAAGATTTTTACTACTAAATTTCTTAATGAGAAGTTCACAGTTGACCCCTAACGGATTTCACAACAATTATAAGGTAGTGATTTCACACTCGCACGACTAAGCGAGATAGAAATAATTATATATTATATCCTACACCAGGTGAGAAGGATGAATAAAGGCATTAAGGTGAAGTTCAACATGAACTTCATGAAGAGATGATGAGATTAGCGGAGATGGTGATGATGATGACAATGACCCCCAAGAGGAAGGTGCTGAAATGAACTCCGATGATGAGGACGATGACAATGATGAGGACTTTAAGCCTAAGAGGGAGAAGTGAGTATTACTTTCTCTTATTTCCCCCACTCTCTCACGACAAATCGATTGCATAGAGGACTATGAAACTTCTTATGTGGGGAGGGGATGATTATGTTGCTTACTCCTTCTAAGGCTTAGTCTTCTAACTATTCATATGGTATTGTATTCTCAACTAACTTTGACTATTGTTGTGTTTATGATTCTTGACTCTGACACTATAACTATTCTATTATGATGACTGTGATTTTGTATGACACTGATTCAATGCTAATGTTGTGATGATGATGATTCATACGTATATGTTATGATCCTGCGATGTGTGGATGTGGTGAAAATATGATGATATGGATATGCTACTCTACTGATGATTTGGTAATTTCTGCTGCGATACTACTTTTTTTTCTTGATGATTTTGATTTCACTTTACTAATTAGCCCTGATAATACCTGTGATTTATGTGTTGATACTTTGACATGATTATTACTTTTTGTTTTCATGAAGAGACATGTTGATGACCCTAACAGCTTGTTTATTATGATGGATTTTAGGGTGGAAGGGATGAACCTGAAAAGAATCCCTTGTATACTGGGAAGGACGGATCTAAAGAAGGGAAATTTGGGTGGATGAATGAGAGAAAAATCCCTCATTTTAGATCTGCCCAAATCGGGCGGATTTTAACAAACGTGTGAGGAAGGGTCCCACTGCAGATCCCACAATCACCGCTCCATCTCACAGATGCAAACCTCCCCTCCCTCTATGCTCGCCGTAGATTCCGCTGCTCGCCCCGGACGTAGATGCCGCCGCTCGCCCCGGACACAGACGTTGTTGCTCACCCCGGACGCAAATGTTGCCACTCACAAACACGTGAGTCTTCCGCTTGCCGATGCCACCGCTCGCCCCAGATGTAGACGCTACTGCTCACCCTAAACGCAAACGCCGCCGCTCACCCCGAACGCAGACACCGCTGCTCGCCTCGGACGCAAACTCGTGAGTGTTCCACTCGCAAATGCTGCCTCTTACCTCGGACGCAGACGCCGCCACTCGCCCTGGACGCAGAAGCCACTGCTCTCCCCAGACGCAAACACTGCCACTCGCTCTAGACGCAAACACCGCCACTCGCCTTTGATGCAAACATGTGAGTCTTTAGCCCACAGATGCCGCCACTCACCCCGGACACAGACGTCACTGCTTGCCCCATATGCAGACGCCACTGTTCACCCCAGACGCAGATGCTGCCACTCGCCCTAGATGCAAACTTGTGAGTCTTCCACTCGTAGACACTGCCGGTCACCCTAGACGTAGACACCTCCGCTCGCCACCAACGCAAACACGCCCGTTCACGTTGGACACGCCAATGCAGACACGCCCGTTCACGTTGGACATTCACGTGTCCAACAATCCCCTCCTTCCCAAAATCCTTTCCACCCGAAATCTTTTCCACCCTAAAATCCCATCCCCTCTAGTATACACAGCCTAAATGATTTTGATTTAAAATGAGGCTGATACTTTATGATGACATTTTGATGAAAATTTTTGTTTGATAATACTTGTAAACTTGGTGATTTCACTTCATGGTATGATTTAGATAACTAGATTGTTCAAACATATCACCTTGTCAGGACCCTATCATGATGCAATCATGCGATGTCAAGTTTATAAATTCTTGTGAGTAGTCTGTTTGAAAATTTTTGAATTGATAGGTGACACATTTCTGAACATGTTTTACACTTGTAAGCTAGTGTTATACGTTTGAATTCCTATTGATTAAATAGTTGCATTCATTTATTTGATTCTCCATGTTATTTGTTGGCTGATAATTGCATGCAAAACTAATAAAAAAAAGTTCTCACTCTAGCTAGACTTACAACTCTACTGACTTAGTAATGCACAAAGTAGCTGGGGTGGCATTCGACCCATGTTTGTGTTTTGTGCCAAACATGCATAATGGTCATGAGTTAATTTTGCACACTTAATAGATCCTAGTTGAGTAACTAGGGCAGCATTCCACCCATGTTTGTGCTTCGTGTTAGTAGGCTAGAGGAAGTTCAGTAAGCTCTAAATATATTATTGGTTGAGTAATTGGGGCGGCATTCCACCCATGTCTGTGCTTCACATCAAAAGATCACCAACAATTTAGATAGCTAGTCTTGCTTGTAAAAATAAAAAAAAACGAGAGAAGAGAAGAGAAATAATGTTCTGAAATTTTGGCATGAGAAAAAAATAAAATTTTGCCCCAACACTTGATTATGAATGAATTAAATTTTGAATGAAGTTTCTTTGTGAAGTAGGAATCATTGTATTTTACTAGCAGAAAGTTTCATCAACTAAGGATTCTAGAACCTCTTTTATTCAATCTTTGATAATAGACCATTTACTTTAAATTTTGAAACTTTATTATACTATGTTCATGATAAGCTTTGACTTGGTGATGTGGTTATAGCTTTGGAATATCTTTTTCATACCTAGCTTGTGTTTCATCTTATTTTTATTACTTGAGGACAAGCAAGAATTTAAGTCTCGAGATTTTAATTTCTTATATTTTTGTAGTATTTTTTTGATATGCTTTTATCTCAAAACAAGGCATATTCTATTGTTTTTATATCATAATCAAACTCATTTACTTGCTTAGTTCATAATCTTTACTTTTTCTTATCTTTTTGTAATTTCAGGTAAAATCACTCAATTCTAGAGCTTATTTGATGATTTTGATGCCACCAAGTGATTTAGGTGAAGAGACAAGTTAGCACGAAATATTTGAAGTCAAACGAAATTTTCTGTATCCGTCATGGCCAACCTGTGATGAGCTTCATGGCCATGATGAGAATTTTGCAAACAACTTTTTTACAGTCGATCCATGATGATCATCATGGCCATAACAAGTTTGAACCAAAATTTGATAAATTTTCCACAAGACGATCATGGCTTAACCGTGACCTGCTTCATGGTCATGATCAACATGTAAACAATCCACAAAAAGGTTCACAGCCAGCTGATGACACCAAAATTCATAATATATTTTGTGTCTTTTGCTTATTTTTTAGCCCTATTTGTCAAATATTGCAGAATCTACACTATTTCTTATTTTTGATAATTTTTAGGTAAAAAGTGTCATATTTTGATAGATTTTGGAAGATTTGAACACACCAATGGATTCCAAACGTTGAGACGAAGCCGCCTATCAAATTTCATGCAAATCGGAGCAAGTTTGAAAAATTACACCCCCGGGTGTAATAAATATTATGGTACCATAATTTCTGCCCCAGAAAGCACAAAAGCAAATTACAACAGTGCCGTAATGAATATTATACTACCGTAATTTCCACCCAGAAATATACAAAAATAAATTACGGCACTGCCGTAATGAAAATTATGGTACCGTAATTTTAGCCTAGTTGCCCGATTCTTCCGCTGGAAATTTATGAAGACGATTTCTCGAGCTATAGACCACCAAATTGAGATCCGAAAGAAGCTATATACTCATCTCAACGAGAAGAAGATGGGGGAAGCAAAAGCCCTAATTTTATCCACTGTCCAGAGAGAAATCAAGGGAGGCGTCCTTAGGGCACGGCCTTGCACCGAGAGGCGTAGAGGCCACGTCAAGCCACAATTTTCACAAGGAAGCTTTGCCTGGAGGTGGAGAGGATACCCTTGAAGTTTCGGAGTGAAAGGAGGTCGATTGGAGGAGAAATCAATGAAAGAGCGGGCACCAACACTGTTCAATCGCAAAATTACGAGCTGTAATTTTCATTACAGCCCTGTTTTGTAACTTCTACCCTTTCTCTTTGATTTCTGATTGTTCTAAACTATGATTTATTGTAATTCTTCTACCATGCTAGCTTAGACATCTTTATGGGACATGGGGTGTAATCCCCTTGATTTTTAATGACTAGATAATCATTATTTCGTCATGATATTCTTGTTATGATAATTCTGCTTATGTGACGATTGCCTTTAATTCTCCATAGATTCATATTGTTAGCATGTTTTAGAGTTTTCGCGATATGGACCGAGAGGTGATTTGCTTGAGAACTTGGAACCCTAAAATTGGATGTTAGGAACTCATCGTAAGAAATTAGGTTTGTT
>JANTFE010011756.1:4068-17078 GCA_027562315.1 Costus pulverulentus | reverse complement strand
TGTGAGATTGACTCGTTGACTAGACAAGTCAATCCTCATGGTGGATCACTCCAGTGCATCCAATGCACCTGTATGTCTGCGTTACTGTGCCCTGCACCTAACCAGCCCTTACACCAGTCTCACATGTACCAAAGCTGTCCCATATCTACTAAGGTACCTTGATTGGGGATAGCTTGTGAGAATGGATCCAATCCAAACTCCTGGGATATTATATATGCAATTCAATACATCAACGCAGGTAAAGCAATCTGCATAATAACGACCATGCCTTTATTGATTATATCAATTTCATTAATTCTATCAAAGTACATTCAAGCAATGCCTGACCATGTCCATACATTGGTCTGTAGGGCATATACACCAACAGTAAGGGCCAAAGACAAATGTGTCATAACATAAGCAAAGTTATCATTATATTATTATATTCCAAACAATTGCCCTTACAACTTGATCATGGATAATGTACATAGGAACATTTGGTCCAATACCAACAAATTGTCAATGCCCATGAATCAACAAATATTTATAATTCCATGAAAGTAAACTAATCAATTCACTAAAATCATGAGCATGGAATCTTGCATAAGGTTAATTACAAATTCCACCATAAGAGTTCTAGACCTAAGAGTAGAATATATCAAATTGGATCAACCCAAATATCATTCAACTGAATCATAAGGAAATACTTCATATAATCATACAAAATAGGAGTCATTGAAACCATATTCGAGCCTCCTTGCCAATAAAATTGGTTTGATGCCATTTGATAAAGTACACAAAAAGATATAAGGGTTATAGTAACAAAGGGTCAAACTACCCTATTTCTAGAAATTCCAGGGCAGTGATCTATTAGATCAGCCCAAATATCATTCAACCAAATCATAAGGAAATACTTCATATAATCATACAAATTAGGAATCATTGAAACCATATTCGAGCCACCTTGTAAATAAAATTGGTTTGATGCCATTTGACAAAGTACACAAAAAAAATATATAAGGGCTATAGTAACAAAGGGTCAAACTACCTTATTTCTAGAAATTCAAGGGCAGTGATCTAGAAAATGTAGTTGTTTTAAGGTTATAATGCATATGAAAGATATTCAATATATAGTCCGTTGGAAAGATATTTGAATCTACTTTCGTGTAAAATAAGAATTACTCAAAACCGAGTTGTAAATCGCAAGTTATAAGCAAAAAGACACAAGGAGGTTTGTCTGGTTTTACAGAAAATAGATACTAAATTTTGCTACATAATTGACACCCTAACTTTGATTAAATATAGCAATATTGCATGCGTTGGAAAGATTTTTAAGTCTTCTTCTACACAACCAATTCATACTTACAAATCGTTTGAGTGTACAAAGTTATATCATAAAAACCCTAATAAGGTCAGATTTGCATAATCACATCACCTTAACCATGTTTTACAATTCTTCACATTCATAGATAAAAACTTAAAAATTCTTGTCATTGTCAACAAATCAGCATATGAACTAGGTCTTTAGGTTTTGAATATAATTTTTGTTTCCAAATATTAAATTTTAAAACCATGAATTTAGGGCATAGTGTAAAACTTGCCTTATGCAAATTTGAGCTTTCTCTACTTCTTCTTCTTCACTTCACCACCTTCACCAATTCTTCCCTAACTCCAAATGAAAGTTGCTAGTAAAACTCTATTTTTTTCTTTATTTTTCCTACATTTTACCTCATTAGTTACCCCTAAGAATGAGGTGTCTACACTTAGTTAATCCCATTTTCATGCAAGCTTGAGGTGGCTTGAAAAGACAAGCATGATGTGTTTTAACTTCATCCATTTAACTTGTAATTGTTATCTTTCTCTCTTTTTTTCTTGTTTTTGTTTTTACTTCACAACCTAATGAGTTATTATCAATATACATTTTATGCTATATTTTGTTTTCATTATACATCCTACATGGATGAACTTACGCTTTTGTCCTTTTCTTTATACACTATTCCCCTTGAGTTCTTAAGAAGGGTATATATAACTACTTAATAATCTTCATAACCATGTTAAATCATGGATATCACAGCTAAGGTAGCCAATCCTTCAACCCTCCTAGAGACAAACCCATCCATAGAACCCGAGCTGCCTACAACCTTTCCAAACATACCCCTAGATGAGTCTAGATCCAATACTAGGGAACCTTTAGTTGAGTTGTTTAATAGTCAACCTAGCCCTAAGTCACCTTTAGAGACCCCTCTAGACATGCCCCAACTTCAATTTGGACTTTTACGTTAGATGATATGCCTAGGAACTAGCTTGAACCTAATTCTATAGTTCTTCCTTAGCCTCAAGATGAACGTAAGATAGACCTAATCCCTCTTAATGACCATGAGCCTTGTCTAGGTCCTTGCCCAAACCCTCATGAACAATTAGGGACCGACCAACCTAAGGAACCCATAGAGACAGACTTAGGAGATGAGCAACCTATTGACCATAATCATTGTTGGAAATCCTCGGGCTATTTAAAACGAAAAACAGCGAAAGCGAGCCCGAAACGAGATTCTTAATTCAATAATAAGGACCGCCGTACGAAGAATACAAAGGATGTGATAGGGGTATGCCTTACTAGCGGCTTTGAAGCTATCGATGTCGACGACTGGAGACGCGCAATCGGCTCATCCTCTACACTCGTGCACACACGGACTGCCTCAAGACTCCTCTACTCCACGCACGTGCTAGCTTCGGGAGAAGAGATCCATGCCTCTAACATCTTCTCTGCTTGCGCCAATCTCAAAGACCACGCGCCAAGAAGAAGGGGAAGCGCTGGCGACAAGGAGTGGGCAGCACGACAACTTGTCACAACCTTGATGCAAAAACTTTTTCTTATTGTCTTCACCTACAAGACCCTCACTCTAGGAGCAGAGGGGATGCGACAACAAGAGAGGAGAAAAGAGACAGGTGCAAAATCTCCCAAGAGAGCCTCTCTATTTATAATAGAAGCACCAGCTCCTCTTTGGAGATTCTTCCCATGCGGGACTATGTTCAGGCGCCAACCCACACCACTGGGTCTCAGGTTCAAGACTCACCAAGTGAAATGCGCCTATACATATTAATTAACTAAGAGAAAACATTCTCTTGTCAATTAATGACTTTAGTTTATTCATGTGACTAAAGTGCCAAGCCCAACCTTGCACTATGACCCTTGTTTGACACATTTTGACACCTCAGGTCAACAGAGGTCAAACGTTGTCCACTAGAGTCAACTAGTGGTCAAACATGAACAAAATAAAGTCTCATCTCCTCATAAGAAATCCCATGGCATCAGCTTCCCAAAATGATCCGAATCATACAATGATTCGATCAAAGGCTAACTGATCAATATGGAGTCTCTAGAGTCTACGTGTGCGACCCTGTAGGTCCCTCTGACGTTGGTAGTGATGACCTAATGATCACAAGCGGTGAGTGGCACCTAGCAGTACATCGCCGCTACCTAAGTCATCAGAATAAATGTCGCCATTCACAACCTCAAAACTGTGATAAGGAATAAGAGTATCCATGTCCCTTTGCCTGGCTGAGCGTCCAAGTTGGACAAGCGTGTCACAATTGTATATTCCAACGACGATGGTCATGACTAAATTAGGCTAAACCTGGGTGTGGCCACACACTTTCAGTCATGCACCATCTTGGGGCCGATGGACATCATGCTTCCCCGTAGGGAAGGGGCAAATCCTCTATCGGCAAGATGAGCCTCTCGTTTTGCTCAAGATATACCCAATGACAATCATTATAACCTCCCTATTACGGCGAGGTGTTAGGTTGTATCAAAGTACATCCTTTACAACACAGAGATACAATCTTCCTCAAGTCAAAGGACAGATACAACTCTATCACTATGAGATTCTTCTTGAGATACCAAGAAGAACTCTCACGGCGGGTCGGTCCAGCATATCTCCCTTGATATACCCTTATGCCTGCGTTAAGCAACCCATGCTAACCAGCACATAAACGAGTCTCACTCGCACCATAGCTGTCCCCTATCCACTATGGTACTTGACTCGGGACATAAGCAAACAGAGATAGTAATATCTCAAGGGACATCATCATGTAAACATACATGTGCGCAGATGTATAATAAACCATGACAACGACAATGCCAGGATATCTATAAATATCAATGTTTGTAGTACATATGTCTACACCAAAAGATAGGTCTCAGGGCATAACACTAACAATCTTCCACCTGCACTCAGACCTTATCGTTGAGGTACCTTAACCCCATGTCTCGAGTATGACCATCATGCTTCTGCTGTGCCAAAGCTTTGGTCAATGGGTCTGCTAGATTGTTCTTAGTGTCAACTCTGCATATCTTCACGTCACCTCTGTCTATGATCTCCCAGATCAGGTGAAATCGCCTGAGTATGTGTTTGGATCATTGATGTGATCTTGGTTCTTTAGCCTGTGCGATTGCACCATTGTTATCACAAAGGAGTTTAATGGGATCAGTAGCGCCAGGCACCACATAAAGTTCATAAATGAACTTCTTGATCCAAACAGCTTATTTGGCTGCCTCAGAAGCCGCAACATACTCCGCTTCTGTTTTAGAGTCTGCTACCGTGGATTGCTTGAAGCTCTTCCAGCAAACAGCACCTTCGTTTAGCAAGAACACATAGTCGGACTGCGATTTGAAGTCATCTGGGTCTGACTGGAAGGAAGCATCTGTATATCCCTGTATACACAGATCTTCTTGTCCACTATAGACTAAGAATATATCTTTCGTCTTCCTCAGATACTTCAAAATGTTTTTCACGGTTGTCCAATGCTGGACACCGGGGTTAGACTGGTATCTACTGGTTATGCTCACTACATAAGGCACGTCTGGTCTCGTACATAATATGACATACATGAGGGATCCCACTGCAGATGCATAAGGGACTCGACTCATCTCTTCTTTCTCAGCCTGTGTAGAGGGACACTAGCTCTTGGAAAGAGTAATGCCATGCCTCATGGGAAGGTAACCCTTCTTGGACTGCTCCAAGTGAAACCTTTCCAGCACTTTGTCTATGTACGTGCTTTGACCCAAGGCAAGGAGTTTCTTGGATCTATCCCGGTAAATCCTCACACTTAGAATGTACGCGGCCTCTCCCAAGTCTTTCATCTCGAAACACTTCCCCAACCATGTCTTCATAGCGTGAAGGGTAGGGAGATCATTTCCGATGAGCAGTATGTCATCGACATACAAGACCAGAAATGTGACCAAGCTCCCACTGATTTTCTTGTACACACAGGTATCGTCTTCATTCTTAAGGAAGCCATAATCTCTCACTGCTTCATCAAAATGAATATTCTAACTTCGAGAGGCTTGCCTTAATCCATAGATGGATCTTTTTAGCTTGCATACTTTATGAGCATTGGCTGGGTGAACAAACCCCTCAGGCTGTGTCATAAACACATCCTCTAACAGGTTTCCATTAAGGAAAGCTGTCTTCACGTCCATTTGCCAGATCTCATAGTTGTAGTAGGCAGCTAAAGCAAGCATGATCCGAATGGATTTAAACATGGCAACTGGCAAAAAGTTTCGTCATAGTCCAACCCGTGGACCTACCTGAAAACTTTGGCCACTAGTCTACCTTTGTAGGTAACCACGTTGGCATCCATGTCTATCTTCTTTTTGAAGACCCATTTACACCCTATGGGCTTTGCCCCATTAGGCGGCTCAACCAAGTCCCAAACCTGGTTAGCCGACATACAATCCATCTCGGACCTCATGGCATCCAGCCATCTCTCGTAGTTTGGTCCAGCGACCGCTTCCTCATAAGTCTTAGGTTCATCCTCAATAATGAGAATGTCGTTGTGTTGAGTCGGCAGCGACCTATACCTATCAGGTGCACGACGTACCCTTTCAGACCTACGTGGAGCCTGTGCCTGAGCCTCAGGTTGGGCTACAACCTGTACTAGAGGCTCAGATTCCATCTCAACCTCTGTGTCTTGTGGATGATCTTGGACTTCGTCCAAATCAAAACTTCTCCAACAAGCTTCTTTCAAGATAAATTCTTTCTCAAGAAAGACAGCGCCACGGGCGACAAAAACTTTGTCCTCAATGGGATTATAGAAGTTGTATCCTCTGGTTTCTTTAGGATACCCCACAAACACGCATTTATCTGACCTAGGCTCTAGTTTACTAGAATTTTGACGCTTAACAAAAGCTTCGCATCCCCAGATTCCCATAAATGTGAGGTTAGGCCATCTCCTAGTCCCCAACTCTTGTGCAGATACGGAAACACTTTTAGATGAAATGTTATTCAGTGTCAAAGCAGCTGTCTATATGGCATGTCCCTAAAAATATGGAGGTAGAGTTGGTTGACTCATCATGCACCAAACCATGTCTAGTAGGGTTCGATTCCGCCTCTCAATCGCATCATTCCATTGGGGTGTCCCGGGTGGGGTGAGTTGCGAGAGAATCTCACACTCTTTTAGATAGTCTCTAAACTCATGGCTCAAGTACTCTCCACCTCGGTCAGATCGAAGAGCCTTTATGGATCGTCCAAGCTGGTTCTCTACTTCAGTCTTGAACTCCTTGAATTTCTCCAAGGATTATGACTTATGTCTCATCAGATAGACATATCCATATCTACTGAAATCGTCAGTAAATGTGATGAAGTATACAAACCCACCTCTGGCATGTTTGTTGAATGGCCCACACACATCGCTGTGTATGAGATCCAATAAACCTGTGGCCCTTTCACCTTTGTTGGCGAATGGCGCCTTTGTCATCTTGCCCAACAAACAAGGCTCGCAAACATCAAATTTCTCAAAGGAATCTGAATCCAAGAATCTAGTTGCATGGAGTTGTTAGATGCGATTCTTGTTGATGTGCCCAAGACGACAGTGCCAAAGATAAGTGTTGTTGAAATCACTTAGCTTGATCCTTTTAGCATTTATGTTGCACATAGAACTCTGCATATCCAAGACATACAAGCCATTGCATAGAGTACCAGAACCGTAGAACATGTCTACCAATGAAAAAGAACATTTGTTCTCTTTGATTGCAAAACTGAATCCTTTCCTCGCTAGGGCAGGAATGGATATAATGTTCTTGGTAATCGATGGTACATAGTAACAATGGTCGAGTTTGAGTTGAAGTCCTGACGGTAGCGAGAGAGTGAGATCTCCCACGGTTACAGCCGCAACCTATGCGCCGTTACCGACTCGAAGATCAATCTCTCCTTGTCGCATTTTCCAACTTCATTTGAGCCCTTGCATACTTGTACAAATATGCGCTCCACATGCGGTATCAAGTACCCATGTGTTTGAAGTAGACAAGTTTACTTCAACCACACAAATGCTAGAGCCTGAAGACGCAGGAGTCACCTATCTCTTCACCTCTTTCTGGTGTTGCCTTTTACAGCACTCGAGCATGGGGTCACCCCTCTAGTTTCGACACCAGTGCAACTTGTCCTCCCAAAGGACAGATCACAGTTTTAATCCGCTATTGTTCATAAACATTATCTACAATAACAGACATGAAGATTAGTACCACATTTCAATCATTTAATCTGGACTTGAAATAAATGATTATTTCTCACTATTTTAACAGGTTGACAACCTCTCATGTCAATTCGGGAAACCACAGAATTTCCAAAGTGAGATGGGATCCTTGTTCCTCACACGGCCCCGCGTCCCGCGAGGGTGGGATGTACTGCATGAGGTGACGCATGTATCTCAAGGTAGGCATGCCGGCCAATTGCAACTAGGCAATTCCCCTTCTCAAGACAGTTCAGGCACTTCGTGTCCAACGAGGGCTGGATACAGCATGAAGCCCTAACATATTAAGGCTACTTCTAGAAACTTTCATCATGTGGACAAACCACATATGGAAGTTCTAGTCAAGTCCGACCTGACCGTTATGCCCAGGGCCAACAATTTCCTTGTGAAAGGCGCGCCCAGAGTTTTAACCGGACTGGGAAAATTATTGTCACCACACATCTCCTAAAGATAGATGGGTGTGTCCCACGAAGATTGGAAATAGTGCACAGTACCATCGATCGATAGTTTGATGAGGGCTACGCTTCAGAAAGCAGGAACGAGACTTGATATAATTTTGAGAGGATTTGGGTGGTGTCATACCACATTCATTTTATCTTATGTCTACCATTACAGGCATGCACCCTATAGTGATAACATAAAATAAAACAATCAGAGCATGACAATAAAAGCAGTAAAACATGATATGGTTATAGCCCAGACAAGGGAAAACAAGCCCCTAGACCTAGACAGTACACCTAGCTCTACCAAAAGCTCTAAGCGTTCAGCCCATGCTCCAAGTTGTTGGCTCCTAGCTCTGAATGCTTTAGGGTCCTGCTTCAACCCCAGGAGCGCCTCCAAGGTTTCATGCTCCACCTGTGTTAGCTCGTAAACCGTAGGCTCCTCCTAGGGTTCGGCCAACACTCTCCTCTGCCCTTGCTAGCTCGCAAACCCCAGGCTCCTCCAAGGGTTTGACCAACATGGGGCGCCACCACAACCAAATAGGGGGTTGAGTTGCACCACTTATAGATCAGCCCATGAAACATATTCGATGTGCCCCTAGGAAGCCCTAGAAGCCATCAAAGTCTCGGCAAATTAAGAAGTGCGCGCAAGCCCTCTTCATCAGCCCCTATTCCTTAAGATGCGCCACTAGGAGGAACCCTAGAAGCCACCAAGGAATCGGCTAACAAAGAAGCTACCTATCTTGGTTAGGTGCGCAAGAGAGAAGGCTTGATGCACCATTGTCTTCCCTAATCTTCAACTTGATTTAAAAATACAAATAAAGAAAAGGGGCAGCGCGCAGGCCTCACAATAATACATCCCAAGCATGCATTAGGGCTTGTCTATAACCATATCAAGTGCATAAAGAAAAACACCTAAAACATGCTCTTATATATGCAATGAAAAACTACAAAACCAGATTTTAGTTTTTCATTAGAAAAATTGTTCGTTAAATCTCCACGATCTTATCAAAAATTCAGATCTTTCGTTTTCTCTCAGGGGTCTACAAGTGGCCATATATACCCCGATTATCAATGCCACTTGCAATCCCTAACTTGTATGGATTAGGGCAATCACCCAGTCCATGCCCCAAAATCTACATACAAGTCTCACACCATGGGTCTATCCCATGAATATAAGGAGAAATAAATTGTCACACATAGGGTCTATCCCCATGTGTAGAAACCGAAAATCATGAACATCATAAGAGTGAGAAATAACAAACCAACTATTTTTCTACACATAAAACATGACATAAAACGTGACATAAAGATTTTCAAAATGACAAACCTAGATGATAGGCTTAGGAACCAGCTTGACCCTAATTCTATAGTTCTTCCTCAACCTCAAGATGAACCTAAGATAGACCTATTCCCTCTTAATGACCATGAGCCTTGTCTAGGTCCTTGGCCAAACCCTCATGAACAATTAGGAACCGACCAACCTAAGGAACCCATAGAGACAAACTTAGGTGATGAGCAACCTATTGACCATAATCATTGTTGGGAATCCCCGGGCTATTTAGAATGAAAAACAGAGAAAGCGAGCCCGAAATGAGATTCCTAATTCAACAATAAGGACCGCCTTACGAAGAATACAAAGGATGTGATAGGGGTATCGATGTCGACGACTGGAGACGCGCAATCGGCCCGTCCTCTACACTCGTGCACACACGGACTGCCTAGAGACTCCTCTACTCCACACACATGCTAGCTTCGGGAGAAGAGATCCATGCCTCTAACTTCTTCTCTACTTGCGCCAATCTCGAAGACCACGCGCCAAGAAGAAGGGGAAGCGTTGGTGACAAGGAGTGGGCAGCACTACAACTTGTCCCAACCTTGATTCAAAAACTTTTTCTTATTGTCTTCACCTACAAGACCCTCATGCCAGGAGTAGAGGGGTGGTGACAATAGGAGAGGAGAAAAGAGATTGGTGCAAAATCTCCCAAGAGAGCCTCTCTATTTATAATAGAAGCACCAGCTCCACTTTCGAGATTTTTCCCATGTGGGACTATGTGCAGGCACCACCCCACACCACTGGGTCTCAGGTTCAAGACTCACCAAGTGAAATGCGCCTATACATGTTAATTAACCAAGGGAAAACAATCTCTTGTCAATTAATGACTTTAGTTTATTTATGTGACTAAAGTGCCAAGCCCAACCTTGCACTTTGACCCTTGTTTGACACATTTTGACACGTCAGGTCAACAGAGGTCAAACGTGGTCCACTAGAGTCAACTAGTGGTCAAACATGAACAAAATAAAGTCTCATCTCCTCATAAGAAATCCCATGGCATCAGCATCCCAAAATGATCCGAATCATACAATGATTCGATCAGAGGCATACCAATCAATATGGAGTCTCTAGCGTCTAGGTGTGCCACCCTGTAGGTCCCTCTGACGTTGGCAGTGATGACCCAATGATCACAAGCAGTGAGTGGCACCTAGCAGTACTTCACCACTACCTAAGTCATCGGAATAAATGTCACCATTGACAACCTCAAAACTGTGATAAGGAATAAGAGTATTCATGTCCCTTTGCCAGGCTGATTGTCCAAGTTGGACAAATGTGTCACACTTGTATATTCCAACGACGATGGTCATGCACTATCTTGGGGCCCATGGACATCATGCTTCCCCGTATGGAAGGGGCAAATCCTTTATCGGCAAGATGAACCTCTCGTATTGCTTAAGATATACCCAATGACAACCGTTATAACTTCCCTATTACGGCGAGGTGTTAGGTTGTATAAAAGTACATCCTTTACAACACAGAGATACAATCTTCCTCAAGTCAAAGGACAGATACAACTCTGTCAGTGTGAGATTCTTCTTGAGACACCAAGTAGAACTCTCACGGCAGGCCAGTCCAGCATATCTTCCTTGATATACCCTTATGCCTGCGTTAGGCAACCCGTGCTAACCAGCGCATAAACGAGTCTCACTCGCACCATAGCTGTCCCCTATCCACTATGGTACTTGACTCGGGACATAAGCAAACAGAGATAGTAATATCTCAAGGTACATCATCATGTAAACATACATGTGCGCAGATGTATAGTAAACCATGACAACGACAATGCCAGGATATCTATAAATATCAATGTATGTAGTACATATGTCTAGACCAAAAGATAGGTCTTAGGGCATAACACTAATAGTCTTCCACTTGCACTCAGACCTTACAGTTGAGGTACCTTAACCCCATGTCTCGAGTTTGACCATCATGCTTTTGCTACGCCAAAGCTTTGGTCAATGGGTCTGCTAGATTATTCTTAGTGTCAACTCTGCATATCTTCACGTCACCTCTATCTATGATCTCCCAGATCAGGTGAAATCTCCTGAGTATGTGTTTGGATCATTGATGTGATCTTGGTTCTTTAGCCTGTGCGATTGCACCATTGTTATCACAAAGGAGTTCAATGGGATCAGCAGCGCTAGGCACCACCTAAAGTTAATAAATGAACTTCTTGATGCAAACAGCTTATTTGGCTGCCTCAGAAGCCACAACATACTCCGCTTCTATTGTAGAGTTTGTTACTGTGGATTGCTTCAAGCTCTTCCAGCAAACAGCACCTCCGTTTAGCAAGAACACATAGCCGGACTGCGATTGCATCTGTATATCCCTGTATACACAGATCTTCTTGTCCACTATAGACTAAGAATAAATCTTTCGTCTTCCTCAGATACTTCAAAATGTTTTTCACGACTGTCCAATGCTAGACACCAGGGTTAGACTGGTATCTACTGGTTATGCTCACTACATAAGACACATCTGGTCTCGTACATAATATGGCATACATGAGGGATCCCACTGCAGATGCATAAGGGACTCGACTCATCTCTTCTTTCTCAGCCTGTGTAGAGGGACATTGGCTCTTGGAAAGATTAATGTCGCGCCTGATGGGAAGGTAACCTTCTTGGACTGCTCCAAGCGAAACCATTCCAGCACTCTGACTATGTACGTGCTTTGACTCAGGGCAAGGAGTTTCTTGGATCTATCCCAATAAATCATCACACCTAGAATGTAAGCGGCCTCTCCCAAGTCTTTCATCTCGAAATAGTATGTCATCGACATACAAGACCAGAAATGTGACCAAGCTCCCACTGATTTTCTTGTACACACAGGCATTGTCTTCGTTCTTGAGGAAGCCATAATCTCTCACTGCTTCGTCAAAACGAATATTCCAACTTCGAGAGGCTTGCTTTAATCCATAGATGGATCTTTTTAGCTTGCATACTTTATGAGCGTTGGCTGGGTGAATGAACCCCTCAGGCTGTGTCATAAACACATCCTCTGACAGGTTTCCATTAAGGAAAGCTGTCTTCACATCCATTTGCCAGTTCTCTAGTCGTAGTAGGCAGCGAAAGCAAGCATGATCTAAATGGATTTAAACATGGCAACTAGCGAAAAAGTTTCGTCATAGTCCACCCCGTGGACCTACCTAAAAACTTTGGCCAGTAGTCGACCTTTGTAGGTAACCACGTTGCCATCCATTTCTGTCTTCTTTTTGAAGACCCATTTACACCCTATGGGCTTTGCCCCATTAGGTGGCTCAACCAAGTCCCAAACCTGGTTAGCAGACATAGAATCCATCCCAGACATCATGGCCTCCAGCCATCTCTCAGAGTTTGGTCCAGCGACCGCTTCCTCATAAGTGTTAGGTTCATCCTCAATAATGAGAATGTCGTGTTGAGTCGATAGTGACCTATACCAATCAGGTGCACGACATACCCTCTCAGACCTACATGGAGCCTATGCCTGAGCCTCAGGTTTGGCTACAACCTGTACTGGAGGCTCAGATTCCATCTCAACCTCTATGTCTTGTGGATGATCTTGGACTTCATCCAAATCAAAACTTCTCCCACTGGCTTCTTTCAAGATAAATTCTTTCTCAAGAAAGACAGCGCCACGGGTGTAACATCCCACATTCTTAACCCCAAACAAATGGCACAATTCACAAATGATACAGGATGTTTCATATAAGATCGATCATATGCTAGGTAAAACCGAGTTCAAGA
>JANTFE010011743.1:8966-25873 GCA_027562315.1 Costus pulverulentus | reverse complement strand
AACAACCATTGCCTTTATAAACATAAGAGTTTATACATGATACTGAAAGAATCCCAAGGCCTCAAACATTAGCCTTAAGGGCATACCCCAACAAGAAGAACTAAGGATCTGTTCTTGGCCTTTGGGGGACAGGAAGACCTCAGTATGCAGGACTACACGGATGCGTTGTTCCAGTCTGACTCTGACGACTTTACATCGCAGGCCAGCTATGTGTTCAAGATGAATGGAGGCGTTGTATGTTGGAAGAGCTTCAAGCAATCCACCATAGCTGATTCTACAACCGAGGCTAAGTATGTGGCCGCTTCTGAGGCAGCCAAAGAAGCTATTTGGATAAGGAAGTTCATTTAGGAACTTCAAGTGGTTCCTAGTGCAGTGGATCCCATTCAACTCTACTGTGACAACAATGGGGCAATTGCATAAGCCAAGGAACCACAGTCTCATCAAAGGTCCAAACACAAACTCAGGAGATTTCACCTGATCAGAGAGATCATTGACAGAGTTGATGTCAAGATTAGTAGAGTTGACGCAGAGAACAATCTGGCATACCCATTGACCAAGGCGTTGGCGCAGCAGAAGCATGATGGTCATGCTAGAGATATGGGGTTGAGATTCCTCAACCTCTAGGTCTTAGTGCAAGTGGGAGATTGTTGGTGTATATGCACTAGGACCTAGTTTTGGTCCATCTTTGTACTACTTAACTCTTATATTTATATATCTTTCTGGCATTGTCATTATCTATGTTTGTTTATATTTGTGATTATGTACTTATATGATAATGTCCCTGGAGACAGATTGGATCTGTGCTCAAATGATTGTCCTCAATCGATGTACCTGAGTGGATATGGGACAACTCTGGTACTTGTGAGACTGATATATAGGCTGGTTAGGCACGAGGTGCTAACACAGACATATGAGTATATCAATGGTGGATATACTGGATAGACCTGCTGTGAGGCAATGACTTAGTGTCATGAGTTATCCTCATAAGTGACAGGAGATGCATTGATCCCTTGACTTGAGGTCATTGACCATTCTATATGGTCAGGTATATGCTTTGATATAACCTAACACCTCGCCGTAGTTGGGAGGTAATAATGGTTGTCATTGAGCATATTATGACCCATATAAGAATGTCAATGGACAGACAAAGGATTTGCCCCTTCCTGAGGGAAGCTTGATATCCATGGAGCTCCTCTATAGTTCTATGACTGGAAGTGTATGGCCATACCCAAGTGAGAACCTGATTTAGTCATAACCATGTGATTGGGTGAAAACAAGTAGTGACACAATTGTCCAATCGGATATCAGTTCGGCAAAGAGACTGTAATGCATCTGTACTTAGTCATGATGATGGGGATGTCGATGTCGATATCCATTCCAATGACTTGGGTAGCAGTGATGCACTACTAGGTGTCATTCACTACTTGTGGTGACCTTAGGTCAGCACAGCAAACGTCAGGGAAACCTACAGGGTCGCACACCTTGATACTTGAGTTCTCGTATTGATCGGGTAACCTTTAGATTGAGTTATTGGATAACTCAGATCTATTTGGGAGATTTCGTCAGCGCCAATGGGCCTAATGAAATGGAAGAAACTTATTGGGGCGAACTTCTATTTTTGCCATATTGACCATATTAACCATGGTTAGGCTCATTTGACCTTGGGTTAATTTGGATTGGATCCAATAGCCTAGTTAACATGCATAATGGACTTTGGGCTAGGCCCATTGCTTATTTGGGGTTGCTAATAAGTTGTAATGAAGAGCTAAGAGGCGTAAAGGGTATAATTGGGAGAATATTTTCAAGATGGCGCATGAAGACTCCTAATTGGATTAGGAGTGGTGCATGCTTCTTAATTTGTTATCTTCTTGTGATTGATTTGATTTATAATCAGATCTAATCACATAAGATATTAATTGAGATATAATTTAAACAAGTGGGGCTGATTATTTACTTAATTAGAATCCTAATTCAAGTAGGATTTTCACCCAAGACAATTTAGGCAAGGATTCATGATGGCTTGACCTTGTCATTACGCATGCTTGAATCTATTGCCTCTTATGGGCTGATGTGGGCGCATATTGTTGTAGTCCGCAAGTGCATGGATACTTCAAAGTAATAAAATAGATATCGAACCACAGAGACCTACGTGTTAAGTACCAAATAGATGTTTTCTCACTAGCTAACAGACCAAATAGTGTTAAACAATCGATTGAAAAGAATGCAGAAAAGTATATCAAAGATAAACTAGGACTAGGGGATCATCCACCTTAATTCTAATGACTACAAGGAAGTAAAGGCTGTCAGTCAAATTTCATTATGATAAAGATTTAATCTATTTCATAAAAGGATCATCTCGCTCTCGCGCAGACAATCATACAAAGGACCAATCCTCACTCTCATGCAAGATCTATCCAATGCTGAAAATAAGTAAATCGTTGAACAAATAACTCAAGGATCACTCTCGTGCATCCTAAAACTCAACACATGTTCTACTTAAGGTTCTCCGAAGACTCGATACTCAATCTCTTGCAGCATCAAATCAAGTCTAACACAATAACTTATCCTACATTCAAATTATCAACATGGCAATAAAATCACTAAAAATTAGAATTCAAAGAACAAACCTAATTTCTTACGATAAGTTCCAAACTCGATGATTTATAGGGTTCCGAATTTCACAATCAACCTCTCAGTCTATTTCACAAAATTCTAAAACATGCTGATATTTATAAAACTAAGGAGAATTAAAGACAATCATCACATAAGTAAAATTATCATAATAAAACTATTATGAAAAAATAAAAGTCATCTAGTCATTAAAAATCAAGGAAAATTACTCCCCATGTCCCTTAATATGTCTAAGCCAGGATGGAGGTAAGATTACAATAAACCATAGTTTAGATGAACAGAAATCAAAGAAAAAGGGAAGAAATTACAGAACACAGTGTTGTAATCGAAATTACAGCACCATAATATGCTAGAAACGTGATGAACAGTAGCGTTACCCACTTTTTCATTGATTTCTCCCTCGATTAGACTCCTTTTGATCTAAAACTTCTGGGGTATCCTCTCCTACTCTAGGCAAAGCTTCAGTGTAATAATCACGGCCTGAGGTGGTCTCTACACCTCTGAGCGCGAGGCTGAACACTAAATGCCTCTCTGTCAATTGCTCCCTCAATTCATGATAAAAATTAGGGCTTTTACTTCGTGTGTCTTCCCCTCTTAACTAGGAGTTCGCAGCAACTTTCGTATCTCAATTTGGACTTCTAGATCAAAAGATATGGTCCGCGCAAGATTCGGGCAGAAAAATCAAAAAACTGAGTCTAAAATACGGTACCGTATTTTAAATATGGCAGTGCCATATTTTGCCCAAAAATTCTGAAACTTTCTATTTAAAATCCTCCAAAAATACGGTACTGTGACAGTTGTTCCCAAAAATACGGTAGTGCCATATTTTTGCAAATTGGCTCTGATTTTCATGAAATTTGACAGGGAACTTCATATCAACGTTTGGAATCCATTGGTGTGCTCAAATCTTTCAAAATCCATAAAAATATGGCACTTTTAATAAGAGATGGTGTAGATTCTGCAATATTTGACAAATAAGGCTTAAAATCAAGCAAAAGAGTATAAATATGACACAAAAAGACCAATAAAATGATACAAAATATACTATGAATTTTGGTGTCATCACATATGGCATGAGCTTGCTTTGGCAAGGCTTATGGACATATGGTACTAGAGATTTGATTGGATAATCTCCCTAAATCAAGCCCTAATTGCCCACACTTGCCATCTCCTATAACCGCCTCTTAATGCTATAAAAGAACCCCCTAGCCGCCCTCTCTTGTGTTCAATTCCTTGGAGGCGTGAAGCACTAGAGGGCGACGGCTTGGAGAACTTAGAAGCTCTTCATCTTCCATCAAGGGCGCAAGCATTCTTCTTCTCCTTCCTTCTTCCTTTCCTTGGCACAAAGGAACAAGAAAGAAGCTTGCGGCATCTTCCTCTTCCTTCTTCTTGGCTCATCCCTCTTGGAGTTGGCGTAGGTTGATTGGAGGACTCTCCTAAGGCGTGGATCTTCTTCCTGAGGCTAGCACCGGGCGAGGAAGAAGAGAACTCGAGGCATTCATGTGTGTGAGACTACAGAGGGCCCACGCTTGGGCACCTACCTTGGCATTGGCCTCGTCTTGCTCCTAAGGTATTTTCTATCTCATCGTGTCGACTCCCTCGCTTGACGATCTTCACTGGATTTTTGGGACTAGCCTGTTTTGAGGATATTATTCCGCTATGCAATGTATTTGTGTTGATATGACTCTGAAAAATTATAAAATATCCCTAGGGTTTCCCAATAGGTCTGACAGGAATAAGCTGCCAAATGCAAACACTGAGTTTTTCCTACCATTATCGACCAAGAACCACCCCTTAGTTCTTTACAGAACCTAAGTGTGTTCTACGTTCCTTATCCAGTGCCTAGCACCTAGACTAGACCTGGTAGCAACAAGTCTTTGAGCTCCTACTAAACTCGGGTACTATAAGGTGAAGATTCTTTGTCCTTGTTAGGAGTTGCCCATAACATAGGCACACATGAATCGATTCAACCATTATTCCCACATTTTTCTGAACCCTAGTTTGCCCACAACCTGTATATGTGGTTTAGATTCCATTCATGACTATTAGCATTAAGTAGTTGACCTTGGACTAAATCCAAGTCACAACTTTCTCCCACCATCTTTTTCAAAGAAAGACATTTCTAAGAAAAACAGCACAATGAGCAACAATCACTTGTTCTCTTGTGGGTCTATGGAATATTCCACTTACACCTGGAATTAAGTTCAGTGTGAAAGAAGCTATTAGCATTACCTCAGAACTGATATCTATGACTTTCAATTCCTCCCACTATAACTACCTACCAAAGTATTCTTTAGGAGGTATGAGCTATGAGCAGACCTCATACTCACTATGATAGACACCTGTGGCTTAAGTATTCTTCATCCTACCTAAACTAAAGATTACTCATGAATCTCAATAAGCAGGTTCTATATATATTTATTTAATTTATGAATTCCTATATTTTGACCTCTTAGTCCCTTCACCAATCTTGGGGAATGACAGGTATTTCTATTAATAAAGCAAGTTCTGCCTATCTTTGACATCTCGAAAGAGGTTAAGACAACCAATCTCTTAGAAGGAGTTTGATTCCAAGAATCCATTTGCATGAAGTCATTGGATGCATCTCTTGTTTATGAAAAAATATCTAAATCAGAAGATTGGTATTCAATATGAACCACTCATTAAATTCATTTTAGTTATTTTGTTACCTCATTATTTTGCAAAATGTAATGACAAGAGATTTGCAAATGAAAAGAATAATAAATTCCTTTATTCCAAAATTTTGATTCCAAAGGAATAGATATAATGTCAACTACATTATTGCAAAGAATAAAACAATCCTATCTATGACAAATAAAAGAGTGGCTTGGCAGCATCAGTGCTCCAGCAAAGTTTTTTCACTATCAACCATGTTCTATTTCCGTGGACACCTGCATATTTTTGCAAATATTAGTCTAACCATGCAGTATAAAATATTCATGTGTAGAAATAGACAATATAGGATTTGGTAAAAAAATTACCTGAGCCTGAAAATGAAGGGTCACTTCTCTTCATCTCTCTTTCTGGATGCTTGTAGTCTTTGCGCCAATGGCCCTCCTAGCCACAATTGAAGCACTCATTCTTCCTCACCTTAGCCTTCTTCAGTGCTTTGGCCTTGGACTTGCTCTTACCCCTTTTTTGTTTCTTACTGTCACTAGAGACCATAAGAACAGACTTGGATTTGAACTTTTTCATTTCCTTCTTAGTCTTTTCCAGCAGCTTCATAAGCTCCTCATGAGTATAGGCAATTTTATCCATATTGAACTTGATAATGAATGCATTGTAACTCAGAGGCAGTGACTGTAGGATCAAATCTGTAGCCAAATCTTGATCCATCGGGTGTCCCAGTCTATTGAGATGCGACAAGCATCCAAGCAACTTGTGCACATGCGGTCTCACTGGAGCACCTTTAGGCATCTTGCACTGATAGGCAGTCTTGGATGTTTCAAACTTTTTTGTTCTAGCCTGCGATTTGAACAGTTGCTTTAGATGCATGATGATTTGAAACGCGATCTGATCCTCACGCTGCATCTGCAACTTGGACAACATCGCGGATAACATAAGGCTACCAACATCTATGACATCATCCTGATGCTTGTGATAAGCTTCCCGTTCAGCCGTGCAGGCTGAGGATGGTGGTGGAGGAGGAATCGCTTGTTCTAAGACATACAACTTCTTCTCCTACTTAAGGACTATCCTCAAGTGGCGATACCAGGGCATCAAGGATGGAACAAAGTGACAGTCCACTATTGTTATTGCTTGTAGATGCCATCCACAATAAAAGACAAAAGCAAATCAGTATCACAATGTTAAGAATTTATTCTGGCCTTCTATAAATGATTGTTTTTCACCATTTTCTTTGAATCGATAATCCTCAAAAATTGATCGAGAAGTCACCCGACTTCCTTAGTGAGATGGGATCCTCGTTCCATACACGGCCTTGCATCCCATGGGGGTGGGATGTACTGCACAAGGTGGCGCATACTTCCTGAGGTAGGCACATCGGCTAATTGCAACTTGGCAATTCCCCTTCTCAAGATAGTTCAAGCACTTTGTGTCCAACGGAGGCTGGATACAACACAAAGCCTTAACTTCTTAAGGGTGCCTCTAGAAATTTCGTCATGTGAACCAACACATATGAAAATCTAATCAATCTGACCTGACCGTTATACCCAGGGCCAACGATTTCCTTGTGTTGTGTTCGCAAGTAAACAGATATTTCAAAGTAATAAAAAAGATATCGAACCACAGAGACCTACGTGTTAAGCACCAAATAGTTATTTTCTCACTAGCTAAGCAAATTGAATATGATGCTAGTAAATGATAGGAAGAGCGTAGAGGTAATCAGAGAGAAACTGGGACTAGGGATTCATCCACTTTTATTTCAATGTCTAGATATAAATAAAAGGTCATCAGTCTAATTTTATCATGATAAAGATATAATTTACTTCATAAAGGGATTATCTCACTTTCGTGCAGACAATCATACAATGGACCGATCCTCGCTTTCGTGCAAGATCTATCCCATGCTAAAAATAAGTAAATCATCAATCAAAGAACTCAAGGATCACTTTCGTGTATCCGAATTCTAAGTTGATCATCTTCTGTGGAAACTCAAGGATCACTTTCGTGCATCCGAATCTCAACACAGGTTCTACTTAAGGTTCTCCAACGTTCCGGTACTCAATTTCTTGCAATACCTCCTACGCTTATCGTAGTAACTCAATCCAAGATTCAAATTATCAATATAGCAATTATACTTCTAAAATTAAGAAATAAGGTCTGACCTAATTTCTTACGATGAGTTCCTATTATTCAATTTTAGGGTTCCAAGTTCTCAAGCAAATCACCTTTCAATCCATGTTGCGAAAACTCTAAAACATGCATGATAATATGAAACTTCAGAGAATTAAAGGCAATCGTCACATAAGTAGAATTATCATAATAAAACTATTCTGACGAAATAAAATTATCTAATCATTAGAAATAAAAGGTATTTTGATGACACCGAAATTTATCATAATTTCTATGCCATTTTGTTGATGGTTTTGTGTCATATTCATAAACTTTGCTTATTTTTAAGCCCTTTTTATCAATATTTGCGGAATCTACACTCTTTTTTGTTTTTAATGATGTTTAGGTAAAAAGGCATGTTTTTTCATCAATTTCGAGCAATCCAAGTGCATAATTGAATTCACAACATCAAAAGGAGATCACACGTCAAATTTCATAAGATTTGGAACTTCAGAGGAAATTACGGCACCTCCAATATATTCTTTATGGTACCGTAATTTGGAGGTTTTTCGGGCAGAGAATCTCATATGATTACGGCACTACCGTAAATATCTTTACGGTGCCATATTTTGGAGCGTTTTTGATCAGAGGATTGATGGAGATTATGGTACTACCGTAAGGATCCTTACGGTACCGTATTTTAGGTCGATTTTCAACCGAAAGATTTTGACATTACAGCACTACCATAAAGAACATTACGGTACCATAATTCCAGAAGATTTCAAGCTGGGACCTCACTGTCCAGATTACGGCACTTTCGTAAAGACCATTACGGCCGTAATTACATCGCTGCTCGCGACTTTCCCGGTCAACTCCGAAGTCCGATTTTTTTGCGTTTGATTGCAAATGATCCAGGCCCTTATATTCGAAGTAGTAAGAAGGAGAAAAGTAGCCATTGACGAGACCAAGCCAAGCACACCAAAAGCCCTCATTTTCATTCACCACTAAGAGAGAAATCGCCTCACACGCCGCCACCCTAGGTTTCGCCGCCGGGAAGCGTACAGTGCATCTCCTACCGTGAAATTTGAGTGGAAGCTAGGCATAGAGGGGGAGAAGGAGCACCTAAAGTTTCAACATGATCAGAGATCAAACGGAGGAGAAATCACTAGAAAACCGAGGGGCCGCCGCTGTTCGCCCAGATTACGGCCGTAAACTTCTTTACGGCCATACCGTAATTTTCACTCTTCCTCTGTTTCAATTTTCTTCATCATGAATCATTGTAATCTTCCTTCTATGATAGCTTAAACCTCTTTTAGGACACGAGGGAGTAATTCACTTGAGTTTTAATGACTAGATGACTATCTTTTCTATTATTTCATCTTGTTTAATCTTAGCATGATGATTTTACTCATGTGATGTTTTGTTCTTAGACTCTCCTTAGATCTATATTATTATTTATGTTTTAGAATTTTCGCTATTGACTGAAAAGTAATTGCTTGAGGATTTGGAACCCTATAATTGTATGATAGGAACCCTTTTTAGGTTAGTTCTTGTTTGTTTGATTCTAGTAAGCTAACTGCCATGATAATAATATAAATCTAGGATTGAGTCTAAGCTTTCAAACGTGGAGATCTTGTGTGAAAGCAAAGATCGGAATGTTAGAGAACCTTGAGTAAAACTAGTGTCGAGATTCGGATGAACGAAAGTGATCCTTGAAATTCCACTAGAGATTATCGACTTAGAATTCAGATGCACGAAAGTGATCCTTGAGTTCTTAGTTTGATGATTTACTTACCATTAGCGTTGGGATGACTCTTGCGCGAGAGCAAAGATTTATCCTTGCATGGTTGTCTGCACGAAAGTGAGATAATCCTTTTATTCAAGTAAATTGCATCTTTGTCATGATGAAATTAAACTGATGAAATCTCTATTCATGTCTAGTCATAAAAATTAAAGTGAACGAAACCCTAGTCCCAGCTTCTCTCTCTGATAATTCGTTTCAGCGCTTTGGTCTTTGTTTGCTAGTTTGCACTCTTTCGATTGCCTAGATAGTGAAAAATCAATTATTCGGTACTCATCAACATAGGTCCCTGTGGATTCGATACTTTCTTTCTTACTTCGAGTATCCGTACACTTGCGGACACAACAAGTTTTTGGCGCCATTGCCAGGGACCTTAGTTTTTGTTGATATCGAAGACATTAAGATTATTGCTAGACTCGATTTTTAGTTATTGTTTTTATTTTATTTTATGTTATTTAGTTTTCTTGAAATCACTTGATCTATCTATTTTGCATGCGCAGGAGTCTTAGGTCAGGACCACTTGTTCCATTGGATCCTGAAATCAACAAAACACTTAGAGTGCGCAGGAAACTGAGACTTGAAGAAGATTTACAAGAGACATTCCAACAGGAGATACAAGTACAAATCTTAGAGATGAGAGATAATCAGAGAACCCTTAGGGACTATGCAGCCCCTAATCCTCAAGAGATTCACTCTAGCATTGCTAGACCAGCGATAAGGGCTAACAACTTTGAAATTAAGCCTGCTTTTATTTCCATGATTCAACAAAATCAGTTTGGAGGATCTCCACTAGAAGATCCAACCCAACACTTGTCTTTATTCTTAGAATTATGTGACACTATAAAAATTAATGGAGTTTCCAATGATGCACTTAGACTAAGACTTTTTCCTTTTTCTCTTATGGATCGGGCGAAATCATGGCTACAATTACAACCTACTGGAACCTTCACAACTTGGAATCAACTTGCAAATTCCTTCTTGACGAAATACTTTCCTCCAAGCAAGACAATTCGACTAAGAAATCAAATTACAAGCTTTCAACAAAAAGATGGGGAGTCATTCAGTGAGGCATGAGAGAGATTTAATGAATTACAATGGAAGTGTCCTCACCATGGCATTGATGATTGGATTTTATTACATACTTTTTATGATGGATTATTATATAATACCAAATTAACTGTGGATGCTGCTGCAGGTGGAGCCCTAATGAGCAAAACGATTGATGCTGCTTTCATATTGCTTGAGGAGATGACATTGAATCACAATTGTAATACCCCGAGTTTAGTCCCACATTGGAAGTGGGAGAAGAGATTATATGGTATATAAGGCTTAGTGGGCTTGCTATTGTTAACTTGGGCTTAAGCATTTTAATAAATTGGGCCACGTTGCAAATCGGCTCACCAAGTTAATAAATAGTTTGCTTACTAAGCGGGATGTGACAAATGGTATCAGAGCAAAAACTTAGTCCTAAGCATGGTGAGAGGTCAATAGGAAAGGGCTACCGAGGATGGTGGAGCCGCCATTGGGCTAACCTCACATGCTGCCGACTAAGGGATGTGGGCTTGACGAGGACGTCAAGTCTTAAGTGGGGGAGATTGTAATACCCCGAGTTTAGTCCCACATTGGAAGTGGGAGAAGAGATTATATGGTATATAAGGCTTAGTGGGCTTGCTATTGTTAACTTGGGCTTAATCATTTTAATAAATTGGGCCACGTTGCAAATCGGCTCACTAAGTTAATAAATAGTTTGCTTACTAAGCGGGATGTGACAACAATCAATGGACTACTGAGAGAGGAGTACTTTACAAGCCTTCTCAAAGTAAGGGTGAAAGTGATGGATGGCAATCCGTAGCAGAGAAGGTAGACTTTTTGTGCAGTAAGTTTAATTCTATGCAGACTGCTTCTATTTCTTCTATCATTTGCGAAATTTGTGGCAATGATGGTCATACTTCTGAAAATTGTAGAATAGTTGTTGATCAGGGTAATGAGCATGTGAATGCCATAGGGAATTATAATCAAAGTAGATCTAATGATCCCTATTCTAGTACTTATAACCCTGGATGGAGAAATCACCCCAACCCTTCATGGAGAAACAATAACAATGTAGGGGGAAATAATGAGAATAAAGGATACCAAAGATAAAATCAGAATTTTAATCAAAATCAAAATCAAGATCAGAATTCAAACATAGAATCCATGCTTGAGAAAATATTGGCCAACCAAAATCAATTCATGCAAACCACAAATAATGAAATTGAAAATCTTAAGGGAACGGTTAGTCAATTAGCTTCACAAATGGGATCCATGGAAGCTCACACCAAAATTCTTGAAAATGAAATAGCACAACAAGTGAGTGTACCTTACAGGCCCCCTGGGAAATTGCCTGCTAAACTTGAGATAAACCATTGGGAGCACTGTAATGCCATCATGACTAGATGTGGAAAACAACTAGGAGAACCTAGAGGGAGGTTTGAAAACACTGAAAAAGGGCTTGATGATAATGAAGAGGAACTAGAGTTAGGAGAATCTTTTCACATGAGGAATCCCAAACTTGTTTACCACCTCAAAAGGGTGATGAACCAAAAGGAGATGAATCATGTGAGAAAGACAATCCTAAACCTAATTTGCCTGCACCTTACAAGCCACCCATACCCTTTCCCCGAAGGTTAGCTCAGAATAAATTAGACAAAAAGTTTGGCAAGTTCCTTGAAATCCTGAAAAAGCTTTATATTAACATTCCATTTACTGAAGCTATTTCTGAAATGCCATCTTATGCCAAATTTTTAAAAGAGATTTTGTCTAACAAAAGAAAGCTAGATGATTATGGCACTTGTACTGTTACTTTGACTGAAGATTGTAGTGTTATCATACAGAACAAACTGCCACCAAAACTGAAGGATCTAGGTAGTTTTTCTATACCATGTTCTATAGGCACTATGGCTTTTGACCAAGCCTTATGTGACCTAGGTGCTAGCGTGAGTCTAATGCCTATTTCTGTTTACAGGAAACTGAATATTGGAGAGCTAAAGCATACATCCATATCCTTACAGCTCGTGGATTCATTGGTAAAATATCCTGTAGGTATATTAGAAAATATCCCAATAAAAATAGGTAGGTTTTTCATTCCTGCAGATTTTGTAATGTTAGACATGGAGAAAAATTCTAGAAATCCTATAATTCTTGGTAGACCACTATTGGCCACTACTAAGGCAAACATAGATATGAAAGAGGGAAAGATTACTTTTGATATATGTGACAACAAGATTGAATTCAATCTTAATGATTCATTGAACAAACTTTCATACTCAGAATCTTGTTGTAGTGTTGAAATATTTAATGACGATATTTATGATGTTTCAAGCTTATTTGATGAAACCTCGAATTATGAATCTAACAATCTTTCTGAGGGTATTGATACGAAATTGCAGAAGAAAAAGACAAGAAGGAAGAGAAGAAGATCAAAATTGATGGAGAGAGGAATGAAAATTTGGAGGAAATTTAGAGATTATTTCAAGACCGAGCCTTATGTTATTCAAAGAGAGGCCCAAATCAAAAGAAAATCAGAAGGGCAATCTAGGAGTTCACGATCAAATCTGAGTCTAAAAGGGTCAAACTAATGACCTTTAAATTAGCGCTTCTTGGGAGGCAACCCAAGTTTTCTAACTTTACTTTTGCTTTCTTTTATTTATTTATTTTAATTTTCTTTTAGGAATAATTTTTACAATTTTTTTTCTATAGGAATCGAGATTTGGCGCGAAATTACGGCACTACCATAACATCCTTTACGGTACTGTAATCCCGGTAATTTTTAACCAGAGAGTTTTAACCCGTTACGGTACCACCGCAAATTCCTTTACGGTACCGTATTTTGTGACAAAATCTTCCCGAGAGTTTTTTGTTTTACGGCAGTACCGTAAACTTGTTTACGGTGTCGTAATTTTCAAATTTTTGAAATTTGAAATTTTTGAATTTTGAATTTTTTGAATTTTGAAAAAAAAATTGCTGATCGATATTACGGCCCCACTATAAACTTCTTTACGGTGCCGTAACCGCTGCTGCTTTTTGACCTGAGAGATTTTACCATTATGACACTGTTGTAAACGCCTTTATGGCCGTAAATGTATCTGAAAAACGTGATAAAGGTGTCGTAACCTAATTTCTTCCGCTACCGTTTTGAGGTTTTCTCGCTCGCTCGTGCACCGATCTTGAAGCTTCAACCTTCCCCGACCTTCAGAAGACTCAGGCGACCCTTCCCATCCGGTTATCACCGCCGATCTGGTACTCTCTCGTCCGATTTCACTGTTTTAGCGAGTTTTGACCTAGTTTCCGCCCGTTTTGCCCGTGTGCTTCCGTTTCTCAACCAATTTTGGGGCTTTTTGTTTCTATCTGTTCGTGATAGGATAGACTTTCGATTCTCTCTTGTTTCAAGAAATTCAAACCAATTTCTAGGGAGATCTGTCCTGAAACGTGATGAACGAGTTTAGGTTTTACTGTTCACCGTCGCCCTTTTCGATTTTTCATTGATTTCTGAGTCCAAGCATGATTTTAAGTTGACATCTTACTTGATTAATGTTGTTGATGATGATTGGAAGTGTTATCCCTATTTATTTTGCTATATTTATGTTGAATCTTAGTTGCAGCTTGTGATTGTAACAATGCCACCAAGAACCAAGGGACTTGTTGCCAAGAGAAAAGGAAAGGCACCAGCTGAACCTTCCTTTCCACCCAACCGACATGGAATTTTGTTCAGAAATGAAATTCAAGCTGCAAGATATAATCAACTAGTTGAGAGAAGAGTAATTGCCACCAAGTATGCTGATAAGAGGACCTTGGAGACATTGGGTTTGCTTGAGATGTCATGTGGATGTTTGAGCAAATCAAAGCCTAGAGATTCTTCCGAATGACACCACAAACATATCTACCATTGGTGCTTGAATTTCTGAGTAGTTTTGATGCGCAGCTGTATGAGTATAGTGAAAGACATGCAGATGGTTATATCACCTTCCGCATAGCTAATGTAGAGAGGCAGCTGTCCATGCAAGACTTGAGAACCATCTTCCAGTTTGGTACAGGAGGCCGCACATCAGTTTCAGTGGGGTATGCTGAGGATGTGTTTTGGAACCAAATCACTGAAGAGACCCACTTTTCAGCACTTATTGCTAGAGCTTCAAAAATTACCAATCCTTGCATCAAGTATGTTCACAGAGTTTTGGCCCACACTGTCTTTGGTAGAGGTGACAGTGATGGGATGGTGAGGCAAGCTGAGTTGTTCTTTTTATGGAGTATGCTATTTGAATATCCCTTGGATGTTACCTTCTTCTTCATGAAACACTTGGAAAAAGTTTCTAGGGCAAAGAAAGGAGCTATTGTGATAGGTGGTTTCATTACACCTATAGCCCTGTACTTGAGAGTTGAACCCTATGGGATAGAGATTACAAGAGGGAGTCCAGGACTTGACTTAGAGTCTTGTATTGCAATGGAAATGGTGATAAGAGAAGGAGATGGTTTTTCTCAGATTCTTGGATCTAGAGGACATAAGTTACCACTTCCATGCACTGAGAAAACAACAATTAGATACCAGGAGAACTGGAGGTTGGTTCGAGAAGATGCTAACATTACTATGCCACCCCCACTTAGTACCATACCACCGCCACTCTGGGGTAGTAGTGATAACCCTTTTGGGATGGGCATGGAGCAGCCATCTGGAGCAGATTCTCTAGTGCCTTCGATCCCGGATTTAGATATCTCTCCACTCAGCTGTATCGACAGGAGCAGAGGATGGAGAGAGTGATGAACACAATGAGTGACATGAGAGGAGCCAAATGACTTATTCTATGCATCACATGCATAAAGACATTGAAAATCTGAGTACCTATATGGAGGAGATGGGAAACTTCTTGTATGAACGTTTCAATTTTCAGGATCCCAAGAGGAGTGGAGAGTATGGAGGACCCCAAAGAACGCCACCTATTGATCCTATGGATGCCGCAGCGCAAAGCACTGAAGAGATAGGATCCGACGGTGAAAATTGGTAGAGTCTTGTAAGTATCTCTTTCCCCTTTTATCTTTTGTCTTTCATTTTCTACATCTTATTGATATTTGATGTGATGAAGGGAAGGATGCTTCTTCTGCATATCTGTGACTGCCGTCACTACTACTCTATTTTTCATACTTATCTTTTTGATCTTCGATGGGGTTGTATAATGATATTGATGATTCATCTTCAATATGGTTGTATAATACTCAATGATATTTTGATGATGATATTATTTTCAATATGGTTGTATTCACTTGATAATATTTTGATGACATGACATGTTAATGTTTGATGATGATGAGATGATTTGTGGCTTTGAATCACTTTTGAAATTATTGATGATTGATGTTGTTGAATGAATCCAAAATTGAGACTAGAATAAGGCCTATCATGTCAAATTTATTTCTCTTATACATATCTACTTTTGAAATTCTTCATTGGTTGAGGAGTAGGATTTTAGGGAGATATGTTGTTTGAAAATTTTGATTTAAAAGTGAAACTACTTCTTGAATAAAATCAGCATATGAGTATGAATATTTGAATTGATATTGATTGATTAGTCTAATTGAGGTTTCGTTTATTTTACTATTTGTTTGGAAAAAGAATCCAAAATCCACAAAAATAGTGAGAGACTCCCCTACTTCGCACTGTGTAAAATTGACAGTTGTACCGAACGACATGGGTTGAAGTTTGAAAAGAAAAAAAATAAATGAGAGGAATCTATTCACATTAACTCCGCTGTCTTTGGTGAAAATTCCCAATACTAAAAAGACATGAGTTCTATTACACTGACTATGTGGTCAGTGTACTCCGATTTTGTCACCAGAAAAAAAGGTGGTAATCGAATTAGAGAATGTGATTGATGCAAAAAGAAACAAAAAAGTATGTATCTATGTGGGTACATGCCATCCAAAAACAAAAAGAAAAAGAAAAATATGAGTGGAAAAAGATTTTGGATATCCTATTCCTGTAAGCAAAAGGATGATAAACCTAGACTGAAAATTGGATAAAGCCTTGAGATTGAAATTCTTTCTTTTATGCAAGTTGCGAAGTTTTATTTGACTAAGTTGTGGATCTTGAGAATTAGATTTAGAAGATGATATATCTGTTTTGAAATTTTATAATGCAATTAATGAAGATTTTTCATTGGTGATTATATGTTAGAAATTCATTCTATGATCAAATTTTGAATTTTCTTGGTTTTTGCTTGAGGACAAGCAAAGTTTGAACCTTATGTGTTTGATGACACCGAAATTTATCGTAATTTCCATGCCATTTTGTTGATGGTTTTGTGTCATATTCATAAACTTTGCTTATTTTTATGCCCTTTTCATCAATATTTGCGGAATGTACACTCTTTTCTATTTTTAATTATTTTCAGGTAAAAAGGCATATTTTTCAGTCAATTTCGAGCAATCCAAGTGCATAATTGAATTCACAACATCAAAAGGAGATCACACGTCAAATTTCAGAAGATTTGGAGCTTTAGAGGAAATTACGGCACCTCCAATATATTCTTTATGGTACCGTAATTTGGAGGTTTTCCGGGCAGAGAATCTCATATGATTATGGTGAAGAAACCCCTTTCAAGAGGGGGGCGAAAACCCTAAGTAGGCGCATATCATGAATTGCGCAAGGAAGTATAGGGTTTGTTGGGATCTTTTGCATGCCATATGATCAACA
>JANTFE010011732.1:25661-37006 GCA_027562315.1 Costus pulverulentus | reverse complement strand
GGTTGTCTCATGTTCACCAAGATATCTCGACTAAGGACATAGAGCATGTCAGCCTAGCTGAACAGCTTTGAGACATTATTCAGAAGTACACTTATTGCAGCAGACAATATAACAAACTGAATAACAACCATTGCCTTTATAAACATAAGAGTTTATACATGATACTGAAAGATCCCAAGGCCTCAAACATTAGCCTTAAGGGCATACCCCAACAGTTTACTGCAAAATTTTTATTATACATTATCTGATCATACTAAAATGATTGTGGATGCTGCTGCAGGAGGAACTATTATGAGCAAAACCCTAGATGTTGCCTTCAGACTGCTATAGGAGATGACATTGAATCACAATCAATGGACTGCTGAGAGAGGAGTAGTTCACAAGCCTTCTCAAGGTAAGGGTGAAAGTGAAGGATGGCAATCCTTAGCAGAGAAGGTAGACTTTTTGTGCAGTAAGTTTAATTCTATGCAACCTGCTTCTGTTTCTGCTATCACTTGTGAAATTTGTGGCAATGATGGTCATACTGCTGAATATTGTAGAATAATTGTTGATCAAGGTAATGAGCATGTGAATGCTATAGGGAATTATAATCAAGGTAGACCTAATGATCCCTATTCTAATACATATAACCCTGGATGGAGAAATCACCCGAACCTTTCATGGAAAAATAATAACAATGTAGGGGGGAACACTGAGAACAAAGGATTCCAAAGGCAAAATCCTAACCAAAATCTAAATCAAAATAATGATCAATTCTCTGAGTTAAAATCCATGTTTGAAAAAATAATGGCCAATCAAAATTAGCATGAGCTAAAACAGGATAGAAAAATTAAAGAGTTTATGTCTAGGCAAGACCGAATCCTATCAAATCAAAATAGACAAATTGAAGAGTTTAAGGAAAGTTTTCATCAAATTAACTCTAGACTGGATAGAGTAGAAGCCCACAACAAAATTCTTGAAAACCAAATTGCACAACATGCTAGTGTACCTTACAGACCACCCGGAAAATTGCCTGCAAAACCTGAGATAAACCCTAGGGAGCACTGTAATGCCATTATGACTAGAAGTATGAAACAACTTGGAGAACCTAGAGGTAGGTTTGAAAACACTGAAAAAAGGCTTAATGATAATGAAAGGGGATTAGAGTTAGGAGAATCTTCTTCACATGAGAAACCCCAAACTTGTTTACCACCTCAAAAGGGTGATGAACCAAAAGGGGAGGAATCATGTGAGAAAGACAATCCTAAACCTAATTTGTCTGCTCCTTACCAGCCACCAATACATTTTCCTCAAAGGTTAGTTCAACATAAACTAGAGAAAAAGTTTGGCAAATTTCTTGAAATCCTGAAAAAGCTTTATGTTAACATTCATTTTACTGAAGCTATTACTAAAATGCCATCTTGTGCCAAATTTTTAAAGGAAATTTTGTCTAGTAAAAGGAAATTAGATGATTATGGTACATGCACTATTACTTTAACTGAAGATTGTAGTGCTGTCATATAGAACAAACTGCCACCTAAACTGAAAGATCTATGTAGTTTTTCTATACCTTGTTCAATAGGCACTATGGCTTTTGACCGAGCCTTATGTGACCTCGATGCAAGTGCGAGTCTAATGCCTCTTTCTACTTACAGGAAACTAAATCTTGGAGAGCTAAAGCATACATCCATATCCTTACAGCTCGCGGATTCATCGGTAAAGTATCCTGTAGGCATATTAGATAATGTTCCTGTACAAATTGGTAAGTTTTTCATTCCTGCAGATTTTGTAGTGTTAGACATGGAGGAAAATTCTAGAATTCCTATAATTCTGGGTAGACCACTATTGGCCACTGCTAAGGCAAACATAGATGTGAAAGAAGAAAATATTACTTTTGATATATGTGACAACAAGATTGAATTTAATCTTAATGATTCATTGAACAAGCTTTCATACTCAGGATCTTGTGGTAGTGTTGAAATATTTAATGATGAAATTTATGATGTTTCAAGTCTGTTTGACGAAACCTCAAATAATGAATCTGACAATCTTTTTTAGGGTATTGATAAGAAATTGCAGAAGAAAAAGACAAGGAGGAAGAAAAGAAGAGGAAGCTTTATATTGATTGACAAGATGGAAGGGATTCTAAATAAATTTGGATACTGTTTCAAGATTGTGCCTTATGTTGAAAAATCAGGAGGGCAATAGAGGAATTCACGATCACACCCGAGTGTTAAAGGGCCAAGTTAATGACCTTTAAATTTGCGCTTATTGGGAGGCAACCCAAGCTTTCTAACCTCTATTTTGTTTTCTTTAACTTAATTTTAGCTTAATACTAATTTTTCTTTTATTTTTGTAGGTAAAATTTGATTTGGAGCAAATTACGGCACTATTGTAAGGTCTTTTACGGTACCGTATTTCCAGCCTCTTTCGATCAGAAAGTTACCGCGAAATTACGATACCGTCGTAAGGTATTTTACGGTATCGTATTTTCCCGAAATTTTATTTTTTGATTTTCTGAATTTTCAGTTTTCAAACAAAAAAAAAATTTGCTGTTTGATTTTTACAACAGGTACCGTAAAAGGCTTTACGGTATTGTATTTTTTAGTCATTTTCGAACAGAGGAATCTCGCGATTTTACGGCAGTACCGTAAACCTTTTTACGGTGTCGTAATTCTGAATCTGTTTCGAGCCAAGAGTTGTCAAGCTTTTACGGCAGTGCCGTAAGTTATTACACTGTAGTAACCTGCTTTCAGAAACATGACCCTGTGCCGTATTTAGGGTTTCTGTCGTGCCATTTTTAGGGTTTTACCTTCGTTCGCACTCGCGTTCGAACCACTCTTGAATCTCTGATCATCTCCGACCTTTAGTGATTGCCGGCGAAACTTCCCGTTCAGTCTTCATCGTCGATTAGGTATTCGATTCCCCGATTTTTCTGATTTAACGAGTTTTCACGCCATTTTCGCCCCTTTTGCTCGTTCTCGCTCAATTCTTAATCGTTTTGAATGATTTTTGTTTCTATTCACTCGTTATGAGATGAGCTTTCGATTCCTTGCTGTTTGAAAAGAATTTGAACCAATTTCGTGATCGATTTGAGCTGAAATACAATAAATGCATTTGAAGTTACTGTTCACTCACGGTTTGTTGATTTTTGAGTTTGATCTTGAGTTATGAGTTGATTTTCGCTTCCTATTTACTTGAATAGTGTGATTAGTGATGCTAAAACTATGATTCTTGCCTGCCATATTGAGATGAGAGTGAGATTACATGCTCTGTTTATGCCCTATTTTTATGATAATAGAACATGTTGATAGGATGCCATTTGACTTGAATTTAACTGCATTATTGTTTTGCTGCCATTAAATTGTGAGTTTGTAGGTTGTTAACAAATATTCCAAGGAGGAACCCCATATTATGATCCCATGGAGGCTACTGCAAGAGATTCAGAGGCTACACGATCAGATGGCGACGAGTAGATACTTTATGAGTATTGTTTTCCTTTACTTCTTTACCATACTGTGTTTTCCCATATATATCTCATTGATTTTTCATATGATGAAGGGAAGGATGACGCTTCATGATCGCCGCCACTGATTCTTGATATGATTACTTGGTTTTCAATATGGTTGTATGATGAATATTGATATTCTGATTTACCTTTCGATTTGGTTGTACTACATGATGATGATATTACTCTTGTTGACATGATGTGATGATGATGATGAAAATATTTTGATATATTATTATGTTTTGAGATGTGTTGATGATTTTTGATGACAAATGAAATTCAAAATCCATGATTAGAAATATAGACCTATCATGTCAAAATTTATTTCTTCAATACCTATTTGTCTATTGAAATATGAAATTAGTTGATGCATGAAATTTTGGATAGATGTATTGTTTGAAGACTAAAATCTAAAGGTGAAAATTTTCTTTCGAATAAAATGAGTATATGAGTATGATTTAGGAATTGAGATCAATTGATCAACCTAGTAGATGTTTAGTCTATTCTTGTTATTTGTTGGGAAAAAAGAATCCAAGATCCCCAAAAATAAGGTGAGGACTCCCCTACTTGGCACTGTGGGGAAGCACAGTGGTACCGAAGGTCATGGGTTGAAGTAATAAATAGAAAAAGTATGTATCTATGTGGGTACATACCATGAGAAAAATCATTTCACATAAACTCCGCTGTCCTTAGTAAATTATTTCCAAATTAGAGGATATGAGTTCCATTGCATTGATTATGTGATCCGTGCACTCTAATATCGTCAGCAAAAAAAGGTGGTAATCGAGTTAGAGAATATGAATGATGCCAAAAAGAAAAAACAAATTTGATATGAGTGGAAAAAGATCTTGGAGACCTTATTCCTATAAACAAAAGCATGATATATTTGAACTGAAAATTGGGTGAAATCATGAGATTGAAAATTCTATTTATTGTACATGTTGCGAAGTTTTATTTGATTGAATTATGGATCTAGAGGGTTGAGTTATAAGAATGATATGTTTATTTGAAATTTCTTAAATCAGTTGAAAGAATTTTTCATTGATGAGTTGTATTTTAGAAATTTATTGAGCATGAAAAGGTTACTCTTTTAATCAAACTTTGATTTCTAATTTTGATTTTTACTTGAGGACAAGCAAAGTTTGAGCCTTATGTATTTTGATTACACAAAAATATATACTATATTTTGTATCAATTTTTATATCTTTTCGTGCTATATTGAAGATCTTTTACTTGTTTTCATGCTAAATTCATCGAATATTGCAAAGTCTACTTCTGTTTTGGTTTTTCATGGTTTTCAGGTAAAAACGCACTATTTTTAGGCGTTTTCAAGTAAAATCAAATACATAGAAGGATTACCATCATCAAGAGGAGATCACCCAAGAAATTTCATGCAAAACAGAGTAAGTCAGCAAATTACGACAGCGTCGTAATCTATTTTACGGTACCGTAATTCCAAACAGTATTGTAAAATCCGAGCCCTGCCGTATTTTGAAGAACTTCCGAACAGAAAGTTTTCCCAATTTTACGACACCGCCGTAACCAATATTACGGTACCATATTTCAGAGGGCTTCAGAACAGAAACTACGCCCGATTTTACGGCACTACTGTAAGAAACTACACGGGCCGTAATTTCCATACGTTCTCGAACAGAGAGTTCAGCCGATTTTACGGCATTACCGTAAACTAGAGTACAGTACCGTAATTCCTGGACGACATCAGAACAGAAGACTCGAGCGATTTTATGGCAGTGTCGTAAACAATTCCACTTTCGTAATTCCTGTTCTGAACGCGACGCCCAGGTCAACTTCAATGCCCGATTCTTGTGGAGAAGATTGCGAGTGATCCAGAACTCTAAATAAGATGTCGTAAGAAGCAAATAGGAGCTTTTTACAAGAGGATTACGGAGTGACCAAAAGCACCAATTTTCATCGACAGTCGAGGGAGAAATTGCGATCCACGCCGCCGCCTAGGGCTCCACTGTCGCGCTCGATCCAAATGATCTTCGGCCGTGATTTTCATGTTGAAGCTTTGTCTGAAGGAGGAGACAACGTGCCAGAAGTTTCAGACCGAAAGGAGATCGATTGGAAGAGAAATCGAAGAAAAAGGAGTCGTTGAGACTGTTCATCGACGGTTCTTTGCAAATTACGGCTGTGAAATACTTCACAGCCGTGCTGTATTTTCTAAGCTTCTCTTTTACTTCGATTTTCGATCCTCTGAAACCATGATCTATTGTAAATCCTTCACGATGATAGCTTAAACTACTTTTGGGACATGGCGGAGTAATTCACTTGACTTCCAATGACTAGATGACTATTTTTACTATTTAGTTGAGTTTAATATTACCATGATGATTTTGCTCATGTGATAATTGTGCTTAGACTCTCTATAAGTTCATGTATTAATTATATTCTTAGAATTTTAACTTGAGACCGAAAGGTAATTGCTTGAGAATTTGGAACCCTAGAATTGCATGTTAGGATCCCTTCCTTAGGTTAGATATAATTTGATTTGTTCTAGTAGATTAATTGCCATTATTACAACATGAACCTTTAGATCGAGACTATTTGTCAAACGTGGAGATCTTGTGCGAAAGCAAAGATTGGAACGTTGGAGATCTATGAGTAAAACTAGTGTAGAGACTCGGATGCACGAAAGTGATCCTTGAGACTCCACTAGAGATTATCAACCTAGAATTCGGATGCACGAAAGTGATCCTTGAGTTCATTGTTTGATGATTTACTTATCTTCAGCATTGGGACGAATCTTGCACGAAGCGAAGACAAATCCCTGTGCGGTTGTTTGCACGAAAGTGAAACAATCCTTTTATTAAGTAAATTACATCTTCATCAAGATAAAATTGAACTGACGAAATCCTTACTCATATCTACTCATAAAAGTTAAAGTGAACGAAACCCTAGTGCCAGCTTTTCTCTCTGATAATTCCGTTTTAGCTTCCGATTTCTATTCTCACTACATTGATTAGCCTAGATAGTAAGAAATCAACTATTTAGTATTCGACAACATAGGTCTCTGTGGGTTCGATATCTTAATTATTCTTCGAGTATCCGTGCACTTGCGGATGACAATAGAAAGAGGGAAAGATTACTTTTGATATATGTGACAACAAGATTGAATTTAATCTTAATGATTCATTGAACAAACTTTCATACTCAAAATCTTGTTGTAGTGTTGAAATATTTAATGATGATATTTATGATGTTTCAAGCTTATTTGATGAAACCTCGAATTATGAATGTAACAATCTTTCTGAGGGTATTGATAAGAAATTGCAGAAGGAAGAGAAGAAGATCAAAATTGATGGAGAGAGGAAAGAAAAATTGGAGCAAATTTAGATATTATTTCAAGACCGAGCCTTATGTTATTCGAAGAGAGGCCCAAATTAAAAGAAAATAAGAAGGGTAATCTAGGAGTTCACGATCAAATCCGAGTGTAAAAGGGTCAAGCTAATGACCTTTAAATTAGCGCTTCTTAGGAGGCAACCCAAGCTTTATAACTTTAGTTTTGCTTTCTTTTATTTATTTATTTTAATTTTATTTTAGGACTAAATTTTACAATTTTTTTTTCTTTAGGAATCGAGATTTGGCACGAAATTACGGCACTACCGTAACATCCTTTACGGTACCGTAATCCCGGTTATTTTTAACCAGAGAGTTTTAACCCGTTACGGTACCGCCGTAAATTCCTTTACGGTACCGTATTTTGTAACAAAATCTTCCCGAGAGTTTTTTGTTTTACGGCAGTACCGTAAACTTGTTTACTGTACCGTAATTTTTGAATTCTTGAATTTTCAATTTTTTTGAATTTTGAATTTTTCAAAAAAAAAATTAATTTCTGATCGATATTATGTCACCACCGTAATCTTTTTTACGGTGCCATAACAGCTACTGCTTTTCGACCCGAGAGTTTTTACCATTACGGCACCGCCGTAAACGCTTTTACGGCCGTAAATATATCTGAAAAACGCGATAAAGGTGTCATAACCTAATTTCTTCCGCTACCGTTTTGAGGTTTTCTCACTCGCTCGTGCACCGATCTTGAAGCTCCGACCTTCCCCGACGTTCGGAAGACTCAGGCGACCCTTCCCATCTGGTTATCGCCGCCGATCTGGCACTCTCTCGTACGATTTCACTGTTTTAGCGAGTTTTGATCTAATTTCCGCCCCCTTTGCTCGTGTGCTTCTGTTTCTCAACCAATTTTGGGGCTTTTTGTTTCTATCTACTCATGATAGGATAGGCTTTCGATTCTCTCTTGTTTCAAGAAATTTGGACCAATTTATAGGGAGATCTGTGCTGAAACGTGATGAACGAGTTTAGGTTTTACTGTTCATCGTCCCCCTTTTCGATTTTTCATTGATTTCTGAGTCCAAGCATGATTTTAAGTCGACATCTTACTTAATTAATGTTGTTGATGACGATTGGAAGTGTTATCCCTATTTATTTTGCTATATTTATGTTGAATCTTAGTTGCAGCTTGTGATTGTAACAATGCCACCAAGAACCAAGCGACTTGTTGCCAAGAGAAAAGGAAAGGCACCAGCTGAGCCTTCCTTTCTACCCAACCCACATGGAATTTTGTTCAGAAATAAAATTCAAGCTGCAAGATATAATCAACTAGTTGAGAGAAGAGTAATTGCCACCAAGTATGCTGATAAGAGGACCTTGGAGACATTGGGTTTGCATGAAGATGTCATGTGGATGTTTGAGCAAATCAAAGCCCAGAGATTCTTCCAAATGACACCACAAGCATATCTACCATTGGTGCTTGAATTTCTGAGTAGTTTTGATGCACAGTTGTATGAGTATAGTGAAAGACATGCAGATGGTTATATCACCTTCCGCATTGCTAATGTAGAGAGGCAGCTGTCCATGCAAGACTTGAGAACCATCTTCCAATTTGGCACAGGAGGCCGCACATCAGTTTCAGTGGGGTGTGCTGAGGATGTATTTTGGAACCAAACTGAAGAGACCCACTTTTCAGCACTTACTGCTAGAGCTTCAAAGATTTCCAATCCTTGCATCAAGTATGTTCACAGAGTTTTGGCCAACACTGTCTTTAGTAGAGGTGACAGTGATGGGATGGTAAGGCAAACAGAGTTATTCTTTTTATGGAGTATGCTATTTGAATATCCCTTGGATGTTGCCTTCTTCTTCATGAAACACTTGGAAAAATTTTCTAGGGCAAAGAAAGGAGCTATTGTGATAGGTGGTTTCATTACACCTATAGCCCTGTACTTGAGAGTTGAACCCTATGGGACAGAGATTGCAAGAGGGAGTCCAAGACTTGACTTAGAGTCTTGTATTGCAATGGAAATGGTGATAAGAGAAGGAGTGGTTTTTCACTGATTCTTGGACCTAGAGGACATAAGTTACCACTTCCATGCACTGAGAAAACCACAGTTAGAAACTAGGAGAACTGGAGGTTGGTTCCAGAAGATGCTGACATTGCTATGCCATCCCCACTTAGTACCATACCACCGCCACCCTGGGGTAGTAGTGATGACCCTTTTGGGATGGGCATGGAGCAGCCATCTAGAGCTACAAATTCTTCCACACAACCAGACTCAGGCAGCAGATTCTCCAGTGCCTTCGATCCCGAATTTAGATATCTCTCCACTTAGCTGTACCGACAGGAGCAGAGGATGGAGAGAGTGATGAACACAATGAGTGACATGAGAGGTTCTGTGGGCCAGATGACTGATTCTATGCATCACATGCATAAAGACATTGAAAATCTGAGTACCTCTATGGAGGAAATGAGAAACTTCTAGTATGAACGTTTTGATTTTCAGGATCCCAGGAGGAGTGGAGACTATGGAGGACCCCAGAGAATGCCACCTATTGATCCTATGGATGCCACAGTGCAAAGCACTGAAGAGATAGGATCTGACTGTGAAAATTGGTAGAGTCTTGTAAGTATCTCTTTCCCCTTTTATCTTTTGTCTTTCATTTTCTACATCTTATTGATATTTCATGTGTTGAAGGGAAGGATGCTTCTTCTGCATATCTGTGTCCGCCGTCACTACTACTCTATTTTTCATATTTATCTTTTTGGTCTTCGATGGGGTTGTATAATGATATTGATGATTCATTTTCAATATGTTTGTATAATACTCAATGATATTTTGATGATGATATTCTTTTCAATATGGTTGTATTCACTTGATAATATTTTGATGACATGACATGTTAATGTTTGATGATGATGAGATGATTTGTGGCTTTGAATCACTTTTGAAATTATTGATGATTGATGTTGTTGAATGAATCCAAAATTGAGACTAGAATAAGGCCTATCATGTCAAATTTATTTCTCTTATACATAACTACTTTTGAAATTCTTCATTGGTTGAGGAGTAGGATTTTAGGGAGATATGTTGTTTGAAAATTTTGATTTAAAAGTGAAACTACTTCTTGAATAAAATCAACATATGAGTATGAATATTTGAATTGATATTGATTGATTAGTCTAATTGAGGTTTTGTTTATTTTCCTATTTGTTGGGAAAAAGAATCCAAAATCCACAAAAATAGTGAGAGACTCCCCTACTTGGCACTATGTAAAATTGACAGTGGTACCGAACGACATGGGTTAAAGTATGAAAAGAAAAAAAATAAATGAGAGGAATCTATTCACATTAACTCCACTGTCTTTGGTGAAAATTCCCAATACTAAAAAGATATGAGTTCTATTACACTGACTATGTGGTCAGTGTACTCCGATTTCATCACTAGAAAAAAGGTGGTAATCAAATTAGAGAATGTGATTGATGCAAAAAGAAACAAAAAAGTATGTATCTATGTGGGTACATGCCGTCTAAAAACAAAAAGAAAATGAAAAATATGAGTGGAAAAAGATTTTGGATATCCTATTCCTGTAAGCAAAAGTATGATAAACCTAACCTGAAAATTGGATAAAGTCTTGAGATTGAAATTCTTTCTTTTATGCAAGTTGCGAAGTTTTATTTGACTAAGTTGTGGATCTTGAGAATTAGATTTAGAAGATGATATATCTGTTTTAAAATTTTATAATGCAATTAATGAAGATTTTTCAATGGTGATTGTATGTTAGAAATTTATTTTCCATGAGAAAGTCTATGTATGATCAATTTTTGAATTTTCTTGGTTTTTGCTTGAGGACAAGCAAAGTTTGAGCCATATATGTTTGATGACACCGAAATTATCGTGATTTCTATGCCATTTTGTTGATGGTTTTGTGTCATATTCATAGACTTTGCTTATTTTTATGACCTTTCTATCAATATTTGCGGAATCTACACTATTTTCTGTTTTTAATGATTTTTAGGTAAAAAAACATGTTTTTTAGTCGATTTCGAGCAATCCAAATGCATAATTGAATTCACAACATCAAAAGGAGATCACACGTCAAATTTTAGAAGATTTGGAGCTTCAGAGAAAATTACGGCACCTCCAATATATTCTTTACGATACCGTAATTTGGAGGTTTTCCGGGCAGAGAATCTCATATGATTACGGCACTACCGTAAATATCTTTACGGTACCGTATTGTGGATCGTTTTTGATCAGAGGATTCATGGAGATTACAGTACTATCGTAAGGATCCTTACAGTACCGTATTTTGGGTCGATTTTCAACCGAAAGATTTTGACATTATAGCACTACCGTAAAGAACGTTACGGTACCGTAATCTAGAAGATTTCAAGTCGGGACCTCACTGTCCAGATTACGGCATTGTCGTAAAGACCATTACTGTTGGGGTATGCCCTTAAGGCTAATGTTTGAGGCCTTTGGGATTGTAATAAGTATCATGTAATAAACTCTTGTGTTTATAAAGGCATGGTTGTTATTCAGATTGT
>JANTFE010011732.1:0-11366 GCA_027562315.1 Costus pulverulentus | reverse complement strand
TAAAGGAAAGAGTCTTCCAAGACTACACCCAATCCACAGCACAAGTGTGAATCCACTTCACAAGGCATACATGTATCCTTTGCCACTGGATGTTCTGATTGGACAAGCTTGTCAAGCTTGTAGCTCCAATATGATGAGCATGATTAGATCAGATGATCACAGTCATCTGGGTATGGCCATACACTTTCTCAATCATCTCATTCAGGGGGGGCCCCCTTTTTGAACATCACACTCCTTTATTAAGGAGACGGCAATCCTGTATCTATCACTAGTGTCCTAGCCTGACTCTTGATCATCATCCAAGATAGTCTATAATCATTATGTTTCAAATGATATTGAACTACCTCAAAACAATGACATTCATCATTTAGAAACACAAGTGATCTCAAGTCAGAGGACATGTGCCACTTGTAGCATACAAGGATTATTCACATTGTGACAAGCAATTGAATATCCTAGTAGGGTCTGTCCAGTACATCCAATGTACCTATGAGTCTACATCTTATTCCATGCTCGAAGCATCCTATAAGATTAGAACACATATTAGTCTCAATCATATCTAGGCTGTCTCATGTTCACCAAGATATCTCGACTAAGGACATTACTGCATGTCAGCCTAGCTGAACAGCTTTGAGACATTATTCAGAAGTACACTTATTACAGCAGACAAGGTAACAATCTGAATAATAACCATGCCTTTATAAACACAAGAGTTTATTACATGATACTGTTACAATCCCAAGGCCTCAAACATTAGCCTTAAGGGCATACCCCAACAATAATCATGGTTGTAATTACTTCCGCCAGCGATGGGGGTAGAAACCACAAGCCACGAAGATACAAATGGAGTCTGCAAGTACCCTAACCAAAAACTTGGAGGCTTTCGAATAAGCTAGCATGGTCGCTCTTAAACCAAGCTCAATAATAGGGAAAGGACTATTTCAACTACTCAATAAATTTCAGAAATCAAGCCAATCCAGCTATATTCCTACGCGCCTCAAATCAGCGAATCATGGACCTCATCCAACGTCCATCCTCATGCCAACATGGATGAAATCTTCTCCAGCTGAGCAGCAAATCTCCAACGAAGTTCAGCAATGGAAACAAGCTCATGATGGAAGCCTTGCAACGCTAACTTGCAGCCAAGAAAGGAATCACCAACGTCTCTTGCACTCACCCTCGCTCAATAATAGCTCAACACAAGGAAAGCTGCAACGACTTTGTGCTGCTGAAGAAGGAAAGAACAACGTTCGGCTCCCACGTTCCTCCAATTTCTCCCTATATGTATCACGCTGATCCTTGTAATTGACAGAATTTTTGAATCAATGAAATAGTTTTCTTCCAATGGAATCAGATGTTTCCCATACTCTTCCCCTCTGAGGTGCTTGTGTCACCTAGCTTCCCCTTCTTCCTCCTTCCCTAATCTTTCTTTCCTCCCATAATCGAACCAGCCTGTGACGAATGTTCCTAGGATTTCTGAAAATTTGTGAGCGCGCCGCCGACGATCTGCTATTCTGATCCACACAAAAATTTGGGCATCACTCCTCCTCCCCAAGACTAAGCTCCAGCCACCGGCATCCGTCCATCCGCCGGTCCGATCACCGGATTCGAAACGCCAACCAAATCCCCAGTTAATGCCCTATTTCCGCCCTAGTTCAACCTTTCTTCATCGTTCTCCTCCGACCAGCCACAAATTGCTCTCAAACTGTGGCTACCACTTCGCCATCGTCAGAGGGACCTCCAACTATAATAGGTTCGGATTTGGTGCATCACCGGACGAACGGCGAAGCACCCTGCTTCACTCGCGCAACTTCCCCTGTTCTGGCCAACATTTGCTTCCTCGCCTCCGTCCGTGTTCTGACGACATCCTCGCCTCCTCCGCTGCCTCCTATCGGTGATCCAACATCTTCAGCAACCATTCATCTTGATTCCAACACCGCCAACGAACGATCCATGCCCCAGCGCCGTTGATCAGCGCCGGATTCCCTACCTCTGTTTCTCATACTTGTTGCTTCAAGCTTCCCGTTGTTCTTAATACTAACTTGATTATGCTTATTTTTGCAGGATTTTAATACGCTCGGACAAGCCTCCAGCTTTGATCCTTGAATCCAATAGCAAGACCTGATCCTCCTCTATCATTCGGACCAGTTGGCACGAATTAAGATTGAACAGATCAACCTACAAGAGACACCAACTTTTGCAAATTGATTAAATTCCTTCACTTGTTTCAAAACTAATCTGATTAGCTTTCTTCTTACAGGTGCTTTAAGCAATCGGTGTAACCAAGGTCTTCAGCTTTGGTTAGATAATCACGCACGCATCTAGCTCTTTCATGAGGACTAGTTGATGCATACCTAGATCCGACAGTTCAACCTAAAAGGCTTTGCCAAATCTGCAATCTGAAACACTTCTTTGCAGTCTTAACTTTCCAATCTGACTAGCTATATTGTTGCATTTATTATACATGCATGATAGCCCCTCACCATCTGATTTTTATTGGATTCAAAAGAACTAGTTTAGTACTAGCTCTTGGTTTAATTGGATCAAATTTTGGATCTATAGATTTTCCTGCAAGGCATAGTAACTTTTCTTAAATGATATATTTCTACAACACTATGTTTCTAGCTTTTTTCTGAATTCTGACTTTAATTTTGGAAATAAAAAATAATAATAATAATCGGACTTTTAGTTAGTATCATATTTCGTGTCTCCACCCCACATCAGCTAGTCACAATTTTGTCTCCGTTTAGCCAAAATTTGAGGAAAACTTATTTGGAAGGTTCCTAAGGTGATGATCCAGTTGGGGAAGGATTATTGGGACAATTTGGTTTGGCAAGTATTCACATGAGACTCAGTGAAAGGTTGAAAACTACAGCGACAGGCAGCGAAAGAAGGATTTTTCATAGGAAAAATTTTGTCTCCGGCCAGCTGGCTTCAATCTTAATGAGGGATCCCAAGCTTTCATCTTCCATGTAAGTTTTATACTTGTCTTGCCTTTTTGTAATCAAGAACATGTTAGCGTAAACTTTATTTCCGGATTAGCGCGTAGCCCTCTTATTTTTATGGTTTGAACAATGATTTTCGTCTATTGAAGTTATTATTTTGCTTGATTCGATTATTGTTGCATTTATTATGTGTTTATTACTAGCTATGATTTACATGTCTTTAGACGTCGCATGATGTAGTGAAAGGCGAAATGCGAAATTGGATATGCAATTTTCGAATAGGTCGATAGGATAACGAAAATAGTTCGAATTGATCTGAGGGATTTTCATATTTGTCCATACCTCATTAGGTTTATTTCAAGTTAAAAACCAGAAAAATCGAGGATTAACTTGGGTAAACACTAGGTTGTGCTGCTGAAAAGGGGCAATCTTTAGATGAAATTTATTCGTAGAATGATTTAAACTAGTGCGGTGATCCCAAAATCCCGATCTCTCATAACTTGATTACAACACTGTTGTGTTTCATTAGTCTTTATAGCTACTTAGTTATGTTAGACTTTTTATTCAACTCTCTTTTCTGAATCATCTAGCTAATGATCTTGAGATAGGTTGGTACTTGATTATTGGCCTATGTGGGATAATATTATTGTATAACTTCAATATGCCATGCACTTGTCGCGAGCCATCATGCAGCCTTAAAGCCATCAGCTATAGGAGAAGAAGACCTGATCAAGAATCACCCCATAATGACATACTGTTAGTTTACAAGGTGCTCGGGGCTTGTATTCTCCCAGCCTTGTTGTTAACCTTTGTTGTAAGTCAATTAACGGGAGATTTTATAGGCGGCGGCTCTAGGGCTTCGGCTCAGAACTCCAGTCCGTCCATCTTGCCGGAGATGAAGAGAGACTGCGGGCGACTATAGGGCGGCTTTACGAGAAGCAATTCTAGGGCTTGCGCGGGCTGCTGAGGCAGGCTCCCCTCTTTCTCACTTGGCTCCGCAAGAGGCGGATTCATCTTCTACTAGGGTCTTCTCGCTGGGTATTCCTCTCTTTCTACTTCATGCAGATGCTTCGGTCGGATTTCTCGTCAACATTTGTGCTCGTGATGTTCCTGCGAATCTAGGGCTTGTGCTTCGGTCGATTTTCCTGCAGCTTTACTAGTGATTTCTTATTTTGCTGCTAACTACTGTTTACGGGATTTTCCTTCCGTGGTCTGCCTCTGGGGCCATTTTCCATCTTTTCTTTTTGGCGCAATTATCTTCCTTTTCCTGCTCTTGTTCCCGTGAGGGATCTGGGAGGAGGTTTTCAGTCGGGTTATTATGCGTTTCGGGATTTATTTCTTCCTTGGTTGTGCGGTTGTTTGGAGGGAATGGCAATTGCTGGGTTTGGCAACCAAGTTGGTAAAGTATCCCGAGTGCTGATTTCGGGTGATTCACATACCTTGCATCCTGAGCAGAAAAGCAACTCTGGTGCCCCTTTTACCATCAGCTTGAATGGGACTTCATAGATCATATTCTGAGGGCATACAAATTTCCTACTTGGCTTGTCGAGAGAATTATGACGTGTGCGACGTCTCCCACTTTTACCATCAGCTTGAATGGGCATGACGTGGGTTTCTATAAGGGTACGCGTGGTCTCCGACAAGGATGTCCTATGTCTCCATACTTATTCATTATTGCTATGCAGTACCTCACTAACCTTCTTGCTGAGCAATACCGTGATGGCCGCCTATGCCCCCATGATAAGTGCAAGAATTTGGGTATCACTAATCTCCAATTTGCTGACAATGTTATAATTTTCTATGATGCTTCAGAGAGTTCGCTGAGGCAGTTTCTAGGGTGCTGGAAAAATTCTACCAAGCTACCGGTCTCAAAATAAACAAGGATAAATCACAGATTTTCTTCTCTGCTTCATGCAGTTCGCATATTCAAAGAAAAATTTTAGGCATTCTTGGGATCCAAATGGGCATTATGCCCTTTCGTTACTTGGGTATCCCAATCACTAGTAGGCAAATCAGATCGAGGGATTGTATGCCTGTTATTGAAAAAATCTAGAAATTCCTCTCTGCGTGGAGAGTAAAGAGCCTATCATATGCTGGGCGGATCGAGCTGATGAAATCTATCTACTATGGTAATATTAATTTTTGGTGCAATGCGCTCACGCTTCCTGCTGGGGTGATCACATCTTTAAACTCTATGCTCGCGAATTTTGTTTAGTTGTCAGGCCGTAAGAAGGGTATTGCTAAAGTCGCTTTGGATCAATATTACTAAACCAACAAATCTTGGCAGTATTGGGTTGAGGGACCTTGGGAAGCTGAATAAAGCTTTCCTTATGCGACACATTTGGAGGATCGCTACGGATAAGAACTCACTATGGGTGAAATAGATCCATGAAAGGTATTTGCGGTCTGATACTATTTGGTCTGTAAAGTTGTCTGAAAGAGCCCCTTGGCCCATCAGGAGCATTCTATCTGCTCGGAATATTTGCATGCGGATGGTCAGGTATTCAATTGCAAATGACACTTCTATCCGACTTTGGCAGGACCCATGTTCGCTCTTGTATTCTTCTTGACTTGGTAGATGATATTAGATTCAAGAACCCACCTGGGAAGGACACGTGCCTCAACTCGTTAATTGTGAATAATGAATGGAAGTTACCGAACCCGAGATCTTTTGGGTTGATTGACCATTATAGGGCCATTCCATAGGTCCCCATAAACCCAAGCCAAAATGAAGACCGCATTTACTGGAAACTGACTACGCATGGGAAATTCTCTATTAAATCGGCCACAAGGAGCAATTTCAGGACAATGAGGTGCCTTGGAGGGATGTAGTATGGTTTAAAGGGCGTATTCCACGTTACTAGTTTACTTTGTGGCTTCTTTGTTTGAGGAGGCTGAGTACCCCGGCTAGGCTTTATAGTTGGGAGATTATATAGGATCCGGTTTGTGTACTTTGCAAATCTGCGCCGGAAATCCATAACCACTTATTTTACGAATGTTCAGCCTTAGCTGAATTTTGGGGGCGGATCAAGAGGGGTTGTGGAATCATTAATAATGAGAACACTTGGGAGGGTATGGAAAGACAGCTTCTACTTCAGTGGAAGTCTGGGGATGCCAAGAAAAACTACATTTGAAACCTCTTTTTCACAGGGGCAGTTTATTATATATGGAGATATAGGAATGCAATGATCTTCAGCTCTCATGAAGCGGGCCTTATGGCATTCTATAATATCTTGGTTTCTGATGTAAAGACAAAAGTGTTGAACCATTTTCGTTCCCCCGCGCTTGAGCAAAATATTATTGCCTATATCCAGTTATGGGACAACTTGGGTTGACAAGCATATTGCACACACCTTTGAGCTAGTACAGGCTAGATTGGCATGTTTTTCTTCTATTGTTGCTCTTTCGTTTTCTCCTGGCAATCTGTGTCTTCTTTTTCTTGCTATTTGTAGAGACATTGGACTTGTTGCTTTTTCTCATGTGGATATGACTGTTGGGCAGGTTGGTGGCGCACTTTTTCTATGAGCTCTCTAAGGTGGCTGCCCGTCGGATTCATTGGGAGAAAAAGGCATATTGCTTGCGGGTTTTGTTTTGCAAGCTATAATATGTTGCTTGGGTGCTGATGTATATTGTTCTTTTGTTTTGGTTTTTTATGGGTGTGTGATTGTGTATGTTTTTAGTGTATGTAGCAGGATCCATGCGACACTGGGTACAGGGGAAACTTTGCCGAAAATTTTCAGATCCTGGGGTGGAAAGATGGGCGATAGTGCTTGTATATATCAAGTAATATACTTTTTTTTGGTTTATATAAAATCTCATTCTTGCCTTCGGCAAAAAAAAAGTCAATTAATCACCTCTTTATTATAATCCTCAATGCCAAGATCCGGGAGTTGGGGGATTCAAAGAAAGGGGTTGGTCCCTTCCCTAAAGGGGCCATTCAATAAACTCTCTCCAAGTAGTTATTATGATTTTCTAGGTTGCATGATAGAGAGTTTGTTACTTCTTTTTGTTTCAATCAATGGTGCATGCCTGTTTGTTCATTAGAGAGCTACATACCTTAGGTCATCCCTGGGTCTTGTCCTACTTCACCCCTCTTTAAGTGTTATTCACCACCATGCCCCAATGCCTGAGAATGCTGTTTTGATCAAGTGGATATGCTCCTAGGCCAGTCACTACCTTCTCCCCTATTTTTCACCCTTTTCTACCGATGCCCATGGCTAAACCACAACTATCCATGGATGCGCTACCATTGGCCACTATCACTGCCATGTGCTACCACACCACTACTATTGACTTTCATCGACATCTTGATCGAGATGGGCAGTGAAGAATGCTTTCATAGCTATGAGATCGACATCGGCTCTCTTTTGTAGATTTTGGTTCTATATTGTTGTGAGCTTATTTAATCATTCATTAATATATAAATTTGATGGTAATTGATGCTTCATGAGTTGTGTGATAGTGTCACATTGCATTTATTGATATAGATGGGATTGAGTTTGGTATAATATAGTGGTTATTTAAATAGATTATTAGTTAAAGGATTGTGGTGAATACAGTAAATGGTCACTGGTATGCGCTTCTAAGCCTATGATTTATATCTTATGCGGTTGTGTTATGACACATTGATATATGCTTATGTGATATTGATGTCTCATAATTTTATAGTCTTTTGGACCTATATTTACTAGTGAATTGAGACATATTATCACGTGTTTACATCCCTTTCTAGTAAATTTTATCGACTTTCTTCAGAAGCTTCACTACTTGTCATGTTTGATGGCTAGAGGACATTTTACTCGCTTGTTAAGCTATTTGGACGTATATTTACACCCCCGAGTGAATCTAGAACCTTGACAAGAAGTTTGGCTTCAAACGAGACCAATTTCCAGAATTACGGCTGAGACCATAATCTACATCATGACCGTAATTCCTAGTTTGACTTCCCAAAGATCCCATTTTTTATGCATGCATAGTCATATTCCGAAGACATGCCCTTATCTTTCTCAATAGAAGCCTTTCGGAAGACAAGAACTTTGATAGAAGACATTAGGAGTATGGCCATAATTTTAGCTTGACCGTAATCTTCACATCGGCAACCTTTGACATCATACTATGGCCAAAATTTGTGTCAAGTCAAACATTAACTCACCCACAAAATTTCAGATGAAATGGAGTTTTCCACCAAAATTATGGGTATGCCAATTATCTCTTTACACACGTAATGACATTAAGAGCATTAAAGGCCAGCATTAAAATGGTCATAACTTCTCCTTTACAAGTCTGTTTCGCGCATTCTCGGGACCAAAATGATGAGCATTTAATGGGCCATAATTTTATTAGTGTTTTGGGAGTTAAAGAGCAACAATGTTGGCATTATGGGCAGGGCCATAATGTTGATTATGCCCATATTCTCTACGTAGCCCAAATTTAAAATAGTTATAATTCCCTCATTATAGCTTCATTTTGGACGTTTTTGGTGTCAAAACGTAGATAATTAAGAGAGCTATCAATGTAGCATTTAGATGTTACATTCAACTCTATATAATGGCTCAAAACCCTCTTGGAAATGAACGATGAGTCATGGCAACGGGTGGTGATCTTGGCAAAAAATTGGGAGAAGAAGATCTTTTGTGCATCCATTCCAAGAAGGCTTGGAGGAAGAGGATTGCAGCCCTTCTTGAAGAGATTGCTCTTTTCTATCTTCAAACCTTTCCTTTGTTTCTTTTTCTTTTGGAGATTTGTACTCAAATGACGCTATGATAGTGTAATTTTTTTATCGCAACTAAGGGTATAGTCTCGTTGTTTGTATCTTATGTTTAAACTTGTTATTACATAGCAAATACAAATTTTATCTTGTGTTTATTCATTCTATGTTGTTTTACTACTAGTGTTACCTTGGTTACAAAATTACTATTCTCGGACGCCGTAAGGACTAAAATGTGTTGCAATGCAAGATCTACTAGATCGAACATACTCTGAGCTGTTAATAAATGGGGCAAGATCAATCTAGATCTGGTTAGTCACGAAAGTAGGACGCCGATCTAGATTGATACTGGATTATACTGTATAAAAAGGGTAATCTATACCTTTTCATATTTCTTTGAACACTTTTAAAATTGCAATGTTATGATTTTACCATGTTTGAATTTAAGATCCATCAACGAGACCAACTCGACGTTCCGATATCTCTAACCCATGTTTTCTACCCAAAACATTCTCTTGCCTGATTCGGTTTACTTTAAGTTATATTTGCTTTACTTTCTATAATCTCAAATCACTTTACCTGATTGTCTAGCTACTAATGCAAAATCTCTTGGTACTTGATCATTGTCCCTGTGGGATCGACACTTAAGTATTATCACGATAAAATCGTCAAGCTTGCTGTTAGTAGTGCATTAGTACAACACACAACAAGTTTTGGCACCGTTGCCGGGGACAGGCAACCAATAACTAAGTGATTTAACAATTGGTAAACTAGACGTATTGCTTTTGTTTTTGTTTCTTTGTATTTTTTTTTGTTTCGTTATTCAGTTTTTCTCTCTAACATTGTCTATTGAGCTTAATTGTTATATGCGTATAGGTTTACGATCAGGTGGATTAGAAGATCTGTATGAGTTTGATAAGGAAATCAAAAGGATGTTCCATCGCAGAAGAATACTAAATGAATTGAGTTCTAAAGAGATATTGAGAAGAATTGAACCTATTCCTATTGATGATGGCAAACAACAATAGAACTCTGAAAGATTTCGCTGCTCCAAATGTGGAGGGTCTTCACTCAAGTATTTCTCGACCTCCTGTGGAGGCTAATAATTTTGAGATTAAGCCCTCTTTATTATCGATGGTTCAGCAGAACCAATTCGGAGGACTACCTTCTGAAGATCCGTACATGGACCTGTCAATATTCTTCGAGTTATGCGACACAATGAAAATGAAAGGAGTTTATAGCGATGAGCTACGATTACAACTCTTCCCATTATCTCTTCATGATAGAGCTCGAAATTGGCTATATTCGCTACAACCGGAATCGCTAACAACTTGGGAACAACTTTCCCAAGTGTTTCTCTCGAAATACTTCCCCCGTAGCAAAGCTGTTCTACTACAAAACTAGATCATTAGTTTCACCCAAAAAGATGGGGAATCCCTATATGTAGCACAGGAGCGATTCAAGGAGCTTCAACGCTTATGCCCACACCATGACATCGAAAGATGGGTAATTTTTTATACCTTTTACCATGGTCTTAATTATTATATGTCTTACTTTAGATCCGGCCATTGGTGGAGCGATCATGAGCAAGAACATCGATGATGCGATGAATCTATTGGAAGACATGACACTAAACCACAACCAATGTGCTGGCGAACAATGAGGTACATCATCTGGGGCCGTTGCACTAGGTAAGTATGTATTAGATGCCTTAAGTTCTTTAGCTGCCAATGTTGATTCATTATCTCCTAAATTAGATTCAATGAATGTTAGTTCTATTAATACAAATTCTGCTATATGTGAGATTTTTTGTATTATTGGCCACAGCCATGCTAATTAGTTGTTTCCCAACCCTTTGAACCACACCAAGAAAATGTTAATGATGTAGAGAACCAAAATCTTAGACCTCAATTTGATCCCTACTCCACTACATATAATCCTGGATGGAGAAACCATCCTAACTTTGCTTACAGGAACAACCCCATCCGTGCTCCACATTTGAACTATAGACCACCACCTGGTTTTCAACCTCGACCATATGCACCACAACCTCAGAAGACCTCACTTGAAACTGATGCAGGTGCAACTTCGGGATTTATTTTGCAATGTTTCTCATTTACTTTCATGTCTTAGAATAGGAGTAGCCTATGATTTTATTTTCTTTTAAGTGTTTTTAATTTCCTGGATGATGTAGTACGTTGTTCTTTAGCCTAGGGGTTATTGCACTTGTAATTCACTACAAGGAACCAACTCCTTCCCAAGACTCAAGATCAGCCCTCCATCAAGCTCCTCAATGATCCAATCAAGATCCACCATCCATCAAGGAAATATTCAAGATCAGCCCTCCATCAAAGCTCCTTCGAGAGAAGACAATCTCCACCATACATTAAAGCTTCGCCCATCTTAGCGCCACCCTCCAATGCACCAAACCACCACCATGACAATTGGATGCCACCTCATCAAGATGACATGTCAAGGGCGCCCAAAATTCTGGTCAAATATCATTTAGCCGCCACCTTCAAAAGACACATTCAAAATCCACCTCCAAATTCAGCCAGTGAGCTTCAGGGCATCTCTTCACCAACCAATAAGGGATGCATGCGCCAACTGTTGGGAAACCCCGGGGACATTTTACAATTTTCAGAGTTCTAGACATTCATACATTCTTTGCACAGCGGAAGAATGTCCCCGAAACAGGCCGGTCCCAAAAACCC
>JANTFE010011728.1:0-18434 GCA_027562315.1 Costus pulverulentus | reverse complement strand
ATCTTCATGGATTGAATGAAATATGCGCCACCCACCCTTAGGGTTTTCGGCCCCCCCTATTGAAAGGGGTTTTATCCGCTTGCGCTCCCCCTAGAAGGGGACCCTTCATTCGTGTCATGAGTTATACTCACAAGTGACAGGAGATGCATTGAAACCTTGAGTTGAGGTCATTGAATCTTCTATATAGTTAGGAACATGCTTTGATACAACCTAACACCTCACCGTAGTTGGGAGGTCATAACGGTTGTCATTGAGCATACAACGACCCATATGAGAAGGTTAATGTACAGACAGAGGATTTGCCCCTTTATAGTTCTATGACTGAAAGTGTATGGCCATACCTAGGTGAGAACCTGATTTAGTCATTACCATGAGATTGGGTGAAAACAAGTGGTGACACACTTGTACAATCAAATATCAGTTTGGCAAAGGGACTATAATGTATCTGTACCTAGTTGCGATAATGGGGATGTCGATCTCAATATCCATTCTGATGACTTGGGTCGCAGCGATGTACTGCTAGGTGCCACTCACTGCTTGTGACGACATTAGGTCATTATTGCCAACATAAGAGGAACCTACAGTGTTGCACACCTTGATACTCGAGTTTTCATATTGATCGGGTAGCCTTTAGATCGAGTTATTGGATAACTCAGATCTATTTGGGAGATTTCATCAGCACCAATGTGCCTGATGAGATGGAAGAAACTTATTGGGGCCAAGTTCCATTTTTGGCATATTGACCACATTAACCATGGTTAAGCCTCATTTGACCTTGGGTTAAATTGGATTGGATCTGATAGCTTGGTTAACATGCATAATGGACCTTGGGCTAGGCCCATTACTCAATGGGGGTTACTAATAAGTTGTAATGAAGGGCAAAGAGGAGAAAAGCGTATAATGGGGAGAAATTTATGGCATAGGCGCATGGAAGAATCATAGTTGGACTAGGATTGACGCCTAGTGCATATTTGGTATCTTTAAGTGATTGATTTGGCTTAGTATTTGATCTAATCACTTGAGATATTGATTGAGATTTGATATGTGCAAGTGGGGGCTGATTATTGACTTAATCAGACTCCTAATTTCATTAGGACTTGCGCCCAAGCCATATTAGGTAATCCATCATGATGCCTTGACTAGGTCTAGGTGTGTGGATGGGATTAATGCCTCATATGGCATGATATAACAACATATGGCCAAAGCTTGCTTAGGCAAGGCTTAGGCACATATGGGAGTGGAGATTTCATCAATATATTTGATTGGATAATCTCCTAATATCATGCCCTAATCGCCAACACATGCCATACTCCCCAAACTGCCTCATGCTCTTATAAAATAGATCCTAGCCGACCCCCTCTCATTGTACAAACTCTTGGAGGCGTGGACGATTTGAGGGACAACGACTTGGAGTCTTGGAGCTCTTCTTCTTCCATCAAAGGGTGCAAGCAAGCTTCATCTTCCTTCTTCCTTTTCTTCCTTGGCGCAAAGGAGAAAGAAGCTTGCAACATCCTCTCTTCCTCTTCCTCCCTTGGTGCAATCTACATTGGTGGTTGGCGCAAGTTGATTGGAGGACTCTACTAAGGCACGGATCTTCTTCCCGAGGCTAGCACTGGGCGTAGAAGAAGAGAGCTTGAGGAAACAGTGTGGGTGAGACTGCAGAGGGCGCACACTTGGGCGTTTACAACGGCATTGACACTTCTTACTTCTAGGTACTTTTTATCTCATCGTGTCAACCCCCTCACAAGATGATCTTCACTGGGTTTTTGGGACTGGCATGTTTCGGGAATATTCTTCCATTGTGGAATTGTATTATTTGATGAAAATTTGTAAAATATCTCCTAGGTTTCCCAATAGTGGTATCAGAGTGACTTGCGAGCCTCGAATGATGTTTTCAAGCTCTTCTCTATTCTCACATGCCAAATTTCAATTTTTTGCAAATTGCATTTGCATATGGCGTATGTTTTTCTTAAAGCAGAAAAATTGTTGGTTTCTTGTTCGTATCCTCTATTCAATTTCTCTTAGATTTTTGGATTATTTTTGTGGTTGATTTAAGATCAAAGGCGCATGTAGTTTTGTCAAGTAGGATGGGCATTGTGTCTTCGGACTAGCCGGGTCTCTTGATCTGACAAAATTGCCAGCTAATAGGTGTTGGGAAACCCCGGGGACATTTTACAAATTTTCAGAGTCATGGACATACATTTTACGCAGCGGAAGAATGTCCCCGAAACAGGCCGGTCCCAAAAACCCAGTGAAGATCGCAAGCAAGAGAGTCGACATGATGAGTTAAGAAATACCTTAAGAGCAATTTGGAGTGATGCCGATGTAGGCGCCCAAGTGTGCGCCCTCTGCAGTCTCACACACACGGATCTCTTGAGTTCTCTTCTTCCACGACCGGTGCTAGCCTCGGGAAGAAGATCCAAGCCTTAGGGAGATGCACTCCTTCACTTGCGCCACAAAGAGAAAAGATGCGCCAAGGGTGAAGGAAATAAGCCAAGCCGCCAAGAGGTAAGGAAGGAGAAACTCTCGGCTATGGAAGAAGGAAGATGCGCCCTTGCTCCTAGCACTCGCCCCTCTTCTAGTGTTCACGCCTTCAAGGATCGATCACTTTCTTGAGGGCTCGGCTAGGTGCTCTTTTATAGGGCAAGAGGCGGTTTATGAAAGGCTAGGATAAAGACAAGTGGGCAGCTAGGATGAGAAGGTTTGAGATAAGAAAAGTCTCCAAGACATTTCCATAATTCTCATTCAACCATTCCTTTTGTGCCCATGTCTTTCTTTATGCGCCAAGGCCTTGTCTTGCGCCCCAAGCAATGCCATATTGGCATTCATACCATAAGAGATTAAGGGGGAGGCGCCAATTGCTTCCTTATGAAGCAAATTGCATCACTTCTCCCCATTATGCCCATAGGCGCCTAGGGGAGAAGACTTGTCCCCATTATACCCTTCTAGCCCTTCTTCTCTTCATGACAACTTATTATTGTGCCTCATTTGATAATGAGCTAGCCCAAACTCCATTACATGGGTTGATTAAGCACTTGGATCCAATCCAATGCAACCCTAATCCAAATGTGACCAACCATGGTCAAATACGGGTCAACCTGCCAAAAATGAAGTTTGGCTCCAATAATGTTCTTCCATCTCATCAAGCCCATTGGTGCTGATGAAATCTCCCAATTAGATCCGAGTTATTCAATAACTCGATCATAAGACTTTCCGATCAATACGAGATCTCAAGTATCAAGGTGTGCAACCCTGTAGGTTCCTCTGACACTGGCAGTGCTGACCAAAGATCACCACAAGCAGTGAGTGGCACCTAGCAGTGCATCGCTGCTACCCAGGTCATTGGAATGGATATCGACATCGACATCCCCATCATTGCAACTAGGTACAGATATATTACAGTCTCTTTGCCGAACTGATATCCGATTGGACAAGTGTGTCACGACTTATTTTCACCCAATCACATGGCTATGACTAAAACAGGTTCTCACCTGGGTATGGCCATACACTCTCAGTCATAGAACCATAGAGGAGCTCCATGGATATCATACTTCCCTAAGGAAGGGGCAAATCCTATGTCTGTCCATTGACCTTCTCATATGGGTCGTGACATGCTTAATGACAACCGTTATGACCTCTCAACTACGGCAAGGTGTTAGGTTGTATCAAAGCAAGTCCCTAACCATATAGAATAATCAATGACCTCAAGTCAAGGGATCACTGCATCTCCTATTACTTATGAGGATAACTCATGACACCTAGTCATAGCCTCATAGCGGGTTTATCCAGTATATCCTCCCATGATACACCCATGTGTCTACGTTAGCACCATGTGCCTAACTAGCCCACATACCAGTCTTACAAGTACCAGAGCTGTCCCATATCCACTCAGGTACATCGACTGGGGATAATTATTTGAGCACAGATCTAATCTATCTCCAGGGACATTATCATGTAAGTACACAATCGCAAGTGTAGACAAACAATGATAACAACAATGCCAGAATGATATATAAATATCAATGTCAAGTAGTACATAAGTGGACCAAAACTAGGTCCTAGGGCATATACACCAACAATAAGGTCTATAAAATCATCATGAATCTTAATTGTAAATAAGCAAAAGATTTGTGATAAGAAGATGAGGAAAAGAAACTTGTTTTTTGAGAAACCAAAAAATTTTAGATTTTAAGTTTTTCATGAGCATATAGAATTGCATGAGTAAGTACCTTGTTTGTGCATGATGTTGTGATCATTAGTTAAGCCCCTTTATTGCTTGTGTTGTACTCTTATGAGGCCTGCGTGCTGCCTTTCTTTTTCTACTATTTTGTTACATAGTTAATGAAGATTAGGGGTGCATCCTATAAGATTCTTGGTACTGGCATGGTGGCGCATCTTCCTTGGAGGAGGACCGTGGCATTGGCCGAACCTATGAGGGAGCTTCTAGGGATTCCCTAGGGGTATCTCTACGGGTTGTGAGCTAAACTATGACGTGGAGGAACTTGGAGCCAACCTTGAAGATCAAGCTAGAGGTCGGCTAGGCTAGGTCTAGTTTTAGGGGCTTGTGTCCTAGGTCAAGAGTTGAACCCCTTTTAGCATGGGTCGGTTCAATGTCTTGAACGTGTTGGTGTTTATGCCCTGCAGACCAATGTGTGGACATGGTTCTGCATTATTTGAATGTACTTTGATAGAATTGATATTATTATTAATAAAGGCATGGTCGTTATTTTGCAGATTGCTTTACCTGCATTGATGTATTGAATTACATAAATAATGTCCCAAGAGTTTGGTTGGATCCATTCTCATAAGTAATCCCCAGTCAAGGTGCCTTAGCCGATATGGGATAGCTTTGGTCCATGTGAGACTGGTGCATGGGCTAGTTAGGTGCGGGGCACAGTAACGCAGACATATAGGTGCATTGGTTGCACTAGAGTGACCCACCGTGAGGATTGACTTGTCTAGTCAACAAGTCAATCTCACATGCAAGAGGTTTGCATTGATCCTTAGACTTGAGGTATTCATGTCTAGATATGATGATAGATATGTTTTGATACAGTCTTATGTCTTTCCGTAAATGGGTGATCAAAATGACTATCATTGGGCATATCATAAATCATATGTTGATATGGATGACCAATAGTAGGATTTGCCCCTTCCTTAATTGGAAGCATGATATCCACTTTGGGGCGCCCCACCTCATTGGTGCATGATGGGAATGTATGGCCATACTGTTTGAGTCATGACCAATAGAATGGATTAATAAATATGAGACTAATCCAATGGTGGGATATCAGTTCAGGCAAGGGATCTAGAATGCTTGGGAATCCTCGTTGCCTGTCAGGGACTTATTGCTAGATGACTTTAGTCCTATGACATGGGTAGTAGTGATGTGTTGCTAGATACCTCTCACTACTTATGATGTTTAATCATCATTACCATCGTCATATGGATCCTACTGGGTCACACGCAATAGACTCTTGATGTTGTTTTATGATATGGATATCGTGGAATATATTTGAGTTCATTCTGATCCTATGTCCAAGACAGATTCATGGTTGAATCTGAGTCCAATTGGGATTCATGAGTTTGTGTATATCCTGGCCAAGTATGTACTCTGTATGCGAGTTGGACTTGGGCTTGGGACTATAAACCATGTTGGGTTCGAATCCTAATTTAACTAGGAGTTGGAATCCTAATCCTATTAGGAATTGGATTCCTAATCCAACTAGGAGTTGGAATCCTAATCCTATTAGGAATCAGAATCCTAGTCCAACTAGGAGTTGGAATCCTAATTTAATTAGGACTTGGAATCCTAATCCTATTAGGAATTGGAATCCTAATCCAACTAGGAGTTGGAATCCTAATTTAATTAGTAGTTGGAATCCTAATTCTACTAGGAGTTGGAATCCTAATCCAATTAGGATTCAAATCCTAATGAGAATTGGATATGGATAAGGCCCATAGTGGTTGGGCGCAAATCCTAATCCAATTAGGATTCAAAGTCCTAATGAGAATTGGATTTGGATAAGGCCTATATTGGTTGGGCGCAAATCCTAATCCAATTATGATTCAAATCCTAATCCAATAAGGATTTAATTCCATGGGCCTAATTAGAGTTGAAATCCAAATCCAATTAGGGATTGTGGATTAGATCTAATTGAGGTAAATTGGAATCCTAGTAGAAGAAGGATTTACACTTGGCGCATGGGATAATTCCATACATGGAATTTGCGCCAATGTGAAGTGTATGAATCCTTTTGGAAATTGGTTTCCTCAATTGGAAACATGCTTGGACGTGTGGGCTGATATGAAGGCGTGTAATGCTTGATTATATCAAGAAGGATATGCGCCAATCTCATATGGTAAGTCCTATTTGGAATTGAACTCTAATTACCCCTATTGATTTGGCAAGAAGCTAGATTACTTCTATGCTTGTGTTTGCGCCAATTCAAGAGACATGTGGCTGAACCCTTGTGGCAATTCCTTGGAGGAATTGCGCCAAGGACACATAAGGAAAGTGGAGGGGTGGCTATGGCTTGATTGATTATAAAAGAAGGAATATGCGCCCCCTCTTGGGATGATCATTGGATGAACATCAAATGCATAATTCTCTTCAAGGCTTGGCGATTTTGGAGTTGCGCAAGCCCTAGAATTCAAGCCGCCCTCTTCTTCTTGTGGAGAACCACCTTCTCTTCTCTTCTACTTTGTTGGCTGAGTGTCTCCTTGGAGGAGTCTTGCTGGCGTGAAGAATAAAGGGAGAAGGAGAAGGAGATTCCAATAGGTGATCTTCTCTTCCCGAGGCTAGCACCAAGCGTGGAAGGGAGCAACGTTGAGAAGGTTGACGCGTGGATACTTGTAGAGGACGAGCACTTGAGCATCTTCAACTTGGCATCATCGTCTTGACAAGCATTAGAGGTATCATCCCTAACACATCCTTGTGTTCTCTCTCTCACATGGATCCTTGGGAAAGGAATGTGTTTCGGGTGTAATGCTTCTTTCGCTGCGTCCTAGGACTGCAAAAATTTTAAATTACACTCGACATTCCCCAATATAATGGTCTATGATCACATCATTCCTTTACTGCTTTTCTCACCTATTAAAGCATGTCTGTGATGTTTTATCTTTATGTTATCACTATAGGATTGCATGCCTGTAATGTTAGACATAAGATAAAACTAAGATGATGAGACTTCAAAAACTCTCATTCAAAATATCAAGTCTAGTAGCCTTCTAATGCGTAGCCCTCATCAAGCTATCGATCAGTGATGTTGTGAATTGTTTCCCACCCTTGTGGGACACACCCACTTATCTTTAGAAGGTGTGTGGTGACAATGGTTTCCCCAGTTCAATTTTAACCAGGACATGCCTTCGCAAGGAAACTCATTAGCCCTGGGCATAACGGTTAGGAACGGACTTGACTAGATTTTCACATGTGCTATGTACATGATGAAACTCTAGAGGCATCGTTGAGAAGTTAGGGTTTCATGCTATATCTAGCCCTCGCTGGACATGAAATGCCTAGATGTCTTAATAAGGAGAGTTACTTAGAGCAATCGGCCGGTGTGCCCGCCTTAACAAGCATGGGTCACTTTGTGCATCTCATCCCACCCTCGTGGGACGCGAAGCCTCATGTGGAATAATGATCCCACCTCACTAGAAAATTTTAATTTCCCAATTGACTTTGTGAGTTGTCAATTCGATTAAAATAGTGGGAGCCATAATCATTTAAAACAAGTCCAGTTTAAATGATTTGAAGTAGTACTAATCTACTATTCCTTAGTTGTTGTAGAACAATGGCTACAAACACTAACGGATTGACACTACAATCCCTTCTTGAGAAGGACAAGTTGGTTGGATCCAACTTTATGAACTGGCATCGGAACTTGGGGATGGCCCTCAAACTCGAGAAGAATCTGTATATTCTTGAACAGCCTCTTCCTATAACTCCTGCGCCTAATGCCCGAGCGGAAGAGAAGGATTCTTTTAGAAAGCATTAGGATGACTCTTTGGAAGTAGCATGTCTTATGCTAACCACTATGGCACCTGAACTGGATTGAATGCACTCGGGAGGAACTATTGAATATGCTCCAAACAACTCAGTGTGAAATGGGCAAGACCAAACCTAATTATGTTCTTTTGGTCCCCGTGACCAAGAAGATTAAGAAGAAGGGTAAGGCACGTGCTAAGGGCAATGCCAAAGGTCCTACCAAAGCACTGAAGAGAAAGACAAGGAAGTCAAAAGATCATATATGCTTCCACTGTGGCGAGCAGAGCCGATGGAGGAGGGACTACAAGCAACTTCAGATTGAGAAGAAGAAAGGCAAGACCTTAGCTTCTAGCTCAGGTATTTATGTTACTGAAGTCAACCTTTCTACTTCTATGTCATGGGCATTGGATACCGCATGCGGAGCTCATATTTGTACAAATATGCATGGGCTCAAGAAAAGTAGATCAGTGCGGCCTGGAGAGATTGACCAATGAGTTGGAAACGGGGCACAAGAAGCTGCTATTGCTGTAGGAGTTTATTTTGACTCTCTCCCTACCTTATGGACTTCAATTAGAGCTAGATAATTGCTATTATGTACCTTTGCTTACCAAAAATATTATATCCATTCCTTCCTTTGCAAAGAAAGGATTTAGATTTGAAATAAAGGAGAACTCTTATTCTTTTTCATTTGCAAATATGCTTTATGGGAAGTGTACATTGTGCAATGGTGTATATGTCTTGGACATGAATAGCTCTCTTTGTAACATAAATAGTAAGAGGACTAAACTGAATGGTTCAGTCGGTGCTTTCCTATGACATTGTCGATTAGCCCATATAAACAAGAATCGCATTCAATAACTCCATGCAAATGGGTTGTTAGATGCAAATTCCTTGGAGGAATTTGATACATGTAAACCTTGTTTATTAGGGAAGATGACAAAAGCACCATTGACCAAGATTGGTGAGAGGGCAGGAGGTTTATTGGATTGCATACATAGTGATGTGTGCGGGCCGTTCAATAAATAAGCCAGAGGAGGGTTGTTAGTGTTTATGCCCTAGGACCGCAGGAGGGTCCATTGGGATATGTGCATCACATCTAGTTGACATATGAGTTATCCTAGCATTGTCGTTGTCATGCAAGTTTGTACATCTGCGCATATGTACATTTGCATATACAATGTCCCTAAGAGATAGATTTTATCTAGTCTTTGTGTTTATCTCTTGTCGAGAATCATGGTGGATATGGGACAGCTATGATTCGCTTGAGACTAGTATATACGCTGGTTGAGAACGGGTTGCTAACGCAGGTATATGGGTATATCAAGGGAGATATACTGGATCGACCTGCCGTGAGGATTCATCTCGGTGTCACGAGATGAATATCACAGTGACAGAGTTGCGCCTGTCCTAGACTCGAGGGTATTGGTATCTTTATATAGTGATTGATGTACTTTGATGCAACCTAACACTTCACCATAAAAGGGAAGTCATAACGGTTGTCATTGGGTATGTCATAAGCCGTATGAGAGATTCAATGTGCCAATAGAGGATTTGTCCCTTCCGTACGGGGAAGCTTGATTGACCATAGCGCCCCTATATTGATGACAAAAAGTGTATGGCCATACCCAGGTGAGAACCTGATTTAGTCATGCCATATTATTGGGATTAACAAGTGTGACACACTTGCCCATTCTGGACATCGGTTGGCAAAAGGACAAAGCTGCACTTATACTTTGTCGCAGTTTTAGGGGATGTCGATGATGACACCATTCTGATGACTTGGGTAGCAATGATGTACTGCTAGGTGTCACTCATTGCTTGTGATGATTTAGTCATCATTGCCAATGTCTGAAGAACCTACAGGGTCGCACACCTTGACATCGAGTTCTCATACTAATCGTTTAGCCTCTAATCGAATCATTGTGTGATTTGGATCTTTTTGGGGAACTGATGCTTTGAGACTTTTATAGAGGAGATGATATTTTATTTTAGTTCATTGTTGACCACTAGTTGACTCTAGTGGACCACGTTTGACCTCTATTGACCTGTGTTGTCAAAATGAGTCAAACAAGAGTCTAGGTGCAAGTTTGTGCTTGGCACTTTAGTCACATGACTAAAATAAAATTATTAATTGGCAAGAGAATTTTTCTCTTGGCTAATTAATAAGCTTGGGCGCAATTCACAATTAATTGCGTTTTCGGGGATTCTCATGACACTTAATTATGAATAGGTGCCTATGCTCATTATCCAACATGGGAAGATCTCTAGTGTGCGTCTAGCTCTGATATTATAAATAGTGTGGCCCACCTGGGAGATGTTTTCTACCAGACTCTTCTCTTGTCTCTAGTTGTCGCCTCCCCTCTGCTGAGGGTCTAGGAGCTGACAACAAATAAAAGTTTTTCGGCATCAAAGGTTGGCACAAGTGGTAGTGCTACCCACTCCTTGTCGCCAACACCCCTTCTTCTCTTTGGCATTGGTGAAAGTTGAGAAGGCTAGAGGTGTGGATCTCATCTTCTGGGGCTAGCACCCAGCGCGGAGATTGGAGAGGACTCGAGGAGTCCGTGTGTGCGCGATTACAGAGGACGGGCACTTGTGCGTCTTCATCATCGGCTGCTCCTAAAAGTTGCTTGATAAGGTACTGCCCTCATTACATCCTTTGTATTCTTCGTAAGACGGTCCTTATTGTTGAATTAGGAATCTCGTTTCGGGCTCTCTTCCACTGTTTTCGTTTTCTTTTAGCCCGGGGATTCCCAACTGTGGTATCAGATGCAACTTACGAGATACATCGGTGTATGGGTTTTTTCTAGCATGTGCATGTCATAGAAATTTTTTTAAAAATATTTAAGCCATGTTTCATGTGTAAAAAAATAGTAGGTTTGTTATTTCTCGCTCTTATGAAATTCATAACTTTCGGTTTCTACACATGGGGATAGACCCTATGTGTGAGAATTTATTTCTCCTCATATTCATGGGATAGACCCACGATGTGAGACCTGTATCTAGATTTTGGGGCATGGACTGGGTGATTGCCCTAATCCGTACAAGTTAGGGATTGCAAGTGGCATCGATAATCGGGGTATATATGGCAACTTGTAGACTCCTGAGAGAAAACGAAAGATCTGAATTTTCGATAAGATCGGGGAGAATTAACGAACATGTTTTCTAATGAAAAACTAAAATCTGGTTATGTAGTTTTTCATTGCTTATAGAAGAGCATGTCTTAAGTGTTTTTCCTTATGCATTTGATATGATCAAAGTCAAGCCCTATTGCCATGCCTGTGATGTATCAATGTGAGGCCTGCGTGCCGCTTTCAATTTTGTATTTTCAATTCTACATTGTAAATCAAATCGAATGCCTTGATGACATTTTATGGCATTTTCCTCTCTCTCTCTCCCTTGCGCATCTCTCAAGGTGGCACAACTATCACCTAGCCGAACCCTAAGGTGGCTTCTAGGGTTAAACCTAGGGGCGCATCTAAGGGGGTGGCGGTTAGGTTTAGGGTTAGGGTTGGCGCACCTCACCTCCTAAGGTGGCGCATCCCTTATTTGACCTACCTTGAGTGGCTTCTAGGGTTACCTAGTTGGTTCACTTAAGGGATGATGGATGGATAAGGTGATGGTGCAACCTAGTCAAGTAAGGGGGCTTACCTTCACCCTCAACTGAACCCTCATGGCTTCGAGGTCTCCTAGTGGCGCATGCAAGGGTTCAAGGGCTAATGATGAAGGAAAAGCAACCTAAGGGGGCTGATCTTATTCCTTGACTGAACCATGGTGCATCCTAGTTTTCCTAGGTGGCGCATATTGGGTTCATGGGTTGATGAAGACGATTGGCGCTCCAAGCTTGCAGTGGGGCTAATCTTCTATCATTAGCCAAGAACTTGAAGGTCTTTTGGATGCTTCTTAAGTTCATGGGCTGATGAAGGAAGATTGAGCACCAAGGATGCTTGATGGCACATCCAAGCAAAGGGGGCGCACCTCTAGGTGGCGCACCTTGCAAGGGATGATTCGTATCAAGCATTGAGGTGAGATACCTAGCATAGAAATGGCACATGGATGTTTGGCCGAACCTTAGGAGGAGCCTAGGGTTTGCGGGCTATCTTTTAGGAAGAGATATGAGTTGGCCGAATCCTAGGAGGAGCCTGGGATTTGCGAGCTAGCTCACGAAGAAGACTCGGGCTGGCCGAACCTAAAGGGGATCTAGGGTTTTCCTGGATGGTGCATTTTGGTTTCGCGAGCTGACCCATGGAGCGGAAGACCTAGGTGGCGCATCATGGGGCCTTGGAGCAAAGCCCTTAGGGCACTCAGGGATGAGCTAAGGACTTGTTGGCATGGGCCCATGGCTCATAGCCCTTGGTAGTGCTAGGTGGCTAGGACTAGGTTTAGGGGCTTGTTACCCATGTTTTGGGCTTTGATCACATCATATTTGCTGTTTCTGTTCCAGCATGCCTTTACTGCTTTGTTCTATTCCACCATAGGATTGCATGCCTGTATTGGTAGAATAAGATAAAAAGCTGTGCTACCGAGACCACAAAAATCCTCGATAAATTATATCAAGTCCTGTTACTTAGCCTTCTGATGCGTAACCCTCATAAAACTGTCGATCGATGGTGCTGTGCACTGTTTCCCACCCTCGTGGGACACACCCATCTATCTTCAGGAGGCATGTGGTGACAATAATTTCCCCAGTCCGGTTAAAACTCTAGATGCACCTTTCGCAAGGAAATTGTTGGCCCTGGGTATAACGGTCAGGTCGGACTTGACTAGGATTTTTCATATATGGTGGTTCACATGATGAAATTTCTAGAGGTAGCCTCAAGAGGTTAGGACTTTGTGCTGTATCCAGCCCTCGCTGGACACAAAGTGCCTGAACGGTCTTGAGAAGGGGAATTGCCGAGTAGCAATTGGCCGGCGAGCCTACCTCAGGAAGCATGAGTCACCTTGTGCAGTACATCCCACCCTCATGGGACGCAATGCCGTGTACGAAATGAGGATCCCATCTCACTAAGGAAGTCGGGTGACTTCTCGATTAATTTTTTAGGATTATCAATTCTAATAAAGTAGTGAGAAACAGTCATTTATAAAAGGCCAAAATAAATGATTGAAATGTGATACTGATCTGCTCTTGTTTGTATTGTAGATGGCTTCTACAAGCAATAACAACAGCGGACTGTCATTCCGTTCCTTCCTTGAGAGGGAGAAGTTAACTGGAGTTAACTTCATGGACTGGTACTGGCACTTGAGGATAATCCTCAAGCAGGAGAAGAAGCTGTAAGTCTTAGAGCAAGCGCTTCCTCCTGAACCATCATCCTCAGCCTGCACAGCTGAACGGGAAGCTTTTCGCAAGCATCAGTATGACGCCTTGGATGTTGGCTGCCTTATGTTAGCCACGATGTCGTCCGAGTTGCAGATGTAGTATGAGGATCAGAATGCATTTCAGATCATCACGAATATAAAGCAATTGTTCGAGTCGCAGGCTAGGACATAAATGTTTGTAACATCCAAGGCTGATTTTCAGTACAAGATGCCTGAAGGTGCTCTAGTGAGACCACATGTACTCAAGTTGCTTGGGTACTTGTCGCATCTCACTAGACTAGGACATCCGATGGATCAGGATGTGGCTACGGACCTTATCCTGCAGTCGCTGCCTCCGAGTTATATCTCTTTTATCATTAACTTCAATATGAACAAAATAGCCTGTACTCACGAGGAGCTGCTAAAACTGCTGGAAGCGACCGGGAAGGAAATGGTTAGGTCCAAGCCCAAGTCCATTCTTATAGTCTCCAAGGACAGTAAGAAGCGGAAAAGGGGGAAGGGCAAGTCCAAGGCCAAGGCACTGAAGAAAGGCAGGGTGAGGGAGAACAAGTGCTTCAACTGTGGCCAGGAGGGCCAATGGCGGAAAGACTGCATGCATACTCAGAAAGAGATGAAGAAAAATAACCCTTTGTCTTCAGGCTCAGGTAATTTTATTACCAAATCCTACATTGTCTATTTTGGTACATGGGTATTTTATACCGCATGGTGAGACTGATATTTGCAAAAATATGCAAGAGCTCCAGAGAAATAAGGCAAGGATGATAGTAAGAAAATCTTGCTGGAGCATTGATGCTGTCGAGCTATTTTTCATTTGTCATTGATAGGATTGTTTTATTTTTGCAAACATGTAATTGACATTGTATCTATTCCTTTGGAGTAGAGTTTTTGGAATAAAAGGAATTTGACATTCTTTTCATTTGCAAATCTCTTGTCATTACATTGTGCAAAATAATAAGGTAAAAAAACAACTTGTATTTAATAAGTGGTTCAAATTGAATGCCAATCTTCTGACTCAAAGATTTTATCATAAACAAGTGATGCATCCACTGACTTCATGCACATTAATTCTTGGATTCGAACTCCTTCTAGGAGATTGACTATCTTAACCTCTTTCGAGATGTGATAGATGGGCAAAGACTTGTTTGCTGATAAATGTTTTTCACCAAGTGAGCTGAAGTGGAAAGGTCAAAAGATAGGAATTCGTGAAATTACCAAAATATTTGTGGAACCAGCTTATCAAAATTCATAAGTGATCTTTAGTCCAGGTTGGATAAAGAGTACTTGAGCCACAGGTGACTATCATATTGAGTATGAGGTCTGCTCATAGCTCATAACTCTTGAAGAACACCTTGGAAGGTGGTTTTAGTGGGAGGAATTGAAAGTCAACCATATCTCTGCTGAGGTTATGCTGATAGTTTCTTCGACACTGAACTATTTCATCTTAAATGTATCTCCAGGAAAGGAGATGACATGACTAATTATCAGGATATATAGATGTGAGACTTTGGGGGTCATACTTCTGAATCTAGTGACATAGATTCAAGATCTGATAAGTGTAGGTGGAGTATCCTAAGATGACTTAGGGATACTAATTTCCATAGGCCCACAGGAGAACAAGCGATTGTTGCTCTTGATGCTAGTTTTCTTGGAAATGCATTTCCTTGAAAATGGCAAATAGGAGGAAATTATGACTTGGATTCAGTCCAAGGTGAGCCACCTAGCACAGATGGTCAAAATGAAATCTGAGCCTCGTATATAGGTTGTGGGGCAACCTAGATTCAGAAAGTGTGGGAAAAAGGCTGAATTGATTCATGTGTGTCAGTGTTATAGGTAACTCCTAACTTGGACAAAGAATCTTCACCTTATAGTACCTAAGTTCAATGGGAGCTTGATGACATCTCTGGACTTGTATGTTGGGGACATACAGATCATCAAAGATGATATCCTGATCCTTCACCTAGTGAATAGTTGATTGGGAAATGTCTTGTGATGAATGACTTAATGGACATCACCTATGGGGTATGTGTGTGAGTTTTTGGATAAGTCCTAGAAACTCCAAGTGCCAAGTCACATAACATACATCGATGATGGTATGTTATGGACCAGATGTGGTTTATGCCGAGAGCATAACCAATTGATACTAAGTCCAATCCAAGTGCATGGCACTAGATAAGGAATGAAGAACACACTTAGGTTCTATATAGAACTAAGAGGTGGTTCTTCGTTAGTAATGACAGGAAAAGCTTAGTGGATTCACTTGGCAGCTTGTTCCAGTCAAACTAGTGACAGTCCAGTTGTTCCTATAGTGGTGCAAAAAGCTTTGGGAGCTTCAGAGAAGACTACTTGAAAACAGAGTATGCAAATGCTTTTGGGAAGTAGTAGGAGTTCTTTGTTGAACTTCGCAGGCGTACTCAGATGCTTATACCTTGTCTTGGGGACAGAGGTACTTAAGATATAGCAGATATGAACACTAATACAATCATGGTAGGCCCATAGACCAATGCTCTAGTGTAGCAGGAGCGTGGCAGGTCATGGTTAGGACATGGTGTTGAGATTGCTCAATGCAGGGGCCTAGTCCAAGTCGGAGATTGTTAGTATTTATGCCCTAGGACCTCAGGATGGTCCATTGGGATATGTGCATCACATCTTGTTGATATATGAGTTATCCTAGTGTTGTTGTTGTCATGCAAGTTTGTACATCTGCGCATATGTACATTTGCATATACAATGTCCCTAAGAGATAGATTTTATCTAGTCTCTATGTTTATCCCTGGTCGAGAATCATGGTGGATATGGGACAGCTATGATTTGCTTGAGACTAGTATATGCGCTGGTTGAGCACGGGTTGCTAACGCAGGCATATGGGTATATCAAGGGAGATATACTAGATCGACCCGCCATGAGGATTCATCTTAGTGTCACAAGATGAATATCACAGTGACAGAGTTGCACTTGTCCTAGACTTGAGGGCATTGGTATCTCTATATAGTGATTGATGTACTTTGATGCAACCTAACACTTCGCCGTAAAAGGGAAGTCATAACGATTGTCATTGGCTATGTCATAAGCCGTATTAGAGATTCAATGTGCCAATAGAGGATTCGCCCCTTCCTTACGGGGAAGCTTGATTGACCATGGCGCCCCTATATGGATGACTGAAAGTGTATGGTCATATCTAGGTGAGAACCTAATTTAGTTCTGCCATATTATTGGGATTAACAAGTGTGACACACTTGCTAAATCTCAACATTAGTTGGCAAAAGGACAAAGCTGCACTTGTACTTTATCACAGTTTTAGGGGATGTCGATGATGACACCATTCTGATGACTTGGGTAGCAATGATGTACTACTAAGTGCCACTCATTTCTTGTGATGATTTAGTCATCACTACCAATGTCTGAAGAACCAACAAGGCCGCACACCTTGACACTTGAGTTCTCATACTAATCGTTTAGCCTCTGATCGAATCATTGTGTGATTCGGATCTTTTTGGGGAACTGATGCTTTGAGACTTTTATAGAGGAGATGATATTTTATTTTAGTTCATTATTGACCACTAGTTGACTCCAGTGGACCACGTTTGACCTCTATTGACCTGTGTTATCAAAATGAGTCAAACAAGGGTCTAGGTGCAAGTTTGGGCTTGACACTTTAGTCACATGAATAAAATAAAATTATTAATTGGCAAGAGAATTTTTCTCTTGGCTACTTAATAAGCTTGGGCGCAATTCATAATTAATTGCGTCTGCAGGGATTCAAACCCTTGACACTTAATTGTGAATAGACACCTATGCTCATTATCCCACATGGGAAAGATCTCCAGTGTGCGTCTAGCTCTGCTATTATAAATAGAGAGGCCCGCCTGGGAAATGTTTTGTACCAGACTCTTCTCTTGTCTCTAGTTGTCACCTCCCCTCTGCTCCTTAGCATGAGGGTCTAGGAGCTGACAACAAATAAAAGTTTTTAGGCATCAATGGTTGGGACAAGTGGCAGTGCTACCCACTCCTTGTCGCCAGCACCCCTTCTTCTCCTTGGCGTTGGCACAAGTTGAGAAGGCTAGAGGCCTGGATCTCATCTTCCGGGGCTAGCACCTAGCACGGAGATTGGAGAGGACTCGAGGAGTCCGTGTGTGCGCGATTGTAGAGGACGGGCCTTGCGCCTCTTCATCATCGGTTGCTCCTAAAAGTTGCTTGATAAGGTACTACGCTCTTCACATCCTTTGTATTCTTCGTAAGAAGTTCCTTATTGTTGAATGAGGAATCTCGTTTTGGGATCGCTTCCACTGTTTTCATTTTCTTTTAGCCCAAGGATTCCCAACAAGGGTATAGCTACTTCATCACATTTACTGATGACTTCAGTAGATATGGTTATGTCTATCTGATGAGACATAAATTTGAATCATTTGAGAAATTTAAGAAGTTCAATCTTAATGTAGATAACCAGCTTAGTAGATCTATCAAAAGTCTTCGATTAGATCAAGGTGGAGAGTACCTGAGCGATGAGTTCTTTGACTATCTTAGGGAGTGTGGGATCCTATCCCAACTCACTCCTCCTGGAACACCTCAATGGAATGGTGTGTCTGAGGGGAGAAATCGAACCCTGTTGGGCATGGTTCGATCTTTGATGAGTCATGCAACTTTACCACCCTTATTCTGGGTGTTGCACTTGAGACAGCTTCTCTTATACTGAATAACGTTCCATCTAAGACTGTCTCCAAAATACCATACGATGTATGGAGTCGGAGACACCCTAACCTCTCTTTTATCAGGATCTAGGGATGTGAGACTCATGTCAAATGTCAGGATTCTTGCAAGCTAGAACCTAGATCTGATAAATGTGTGTTTGTGGGGTATCCTAAGCAAACTAAAGGATACTACTTCTTTGTTCCCACCGAGAATAAAGTCTTTGTTGCTCGGTGTTGGGAAACCCCGGGGACATTTTACAATTTTCAGAGGCATAGACATACACACATACATTGCACAGTGGAAGAATGTCCCCGAAACAGGCCGGTCCCAAAAACCCAGAGAAGATCGCATGCAAGGGAGTCGACACGATGAGTTAGGAAATACCTTAGAGCAAGAAGAGAGCGATGCCGATGTAGGCGTCCAAGTGTCCGCCCTCTGCAGTCTCACA
>JANTFE010011695.1:0-12083 GCA_027562315.1 Costus pulverulentus | reverse complement strand
CAATCGATGGCATTGGTATGATCTCCTTCTTGATCTAATCAATCTATACAAGTTGATCATATGAGCATATATTCGATTTTGTTGTTGAAACCCTAGCAAATTATCATGTGCCCCCTTAGGGTTTCGCCCCCCCCCCCTTCTGTGTTGGGGACCCCCTTCACCTACAGGGTCACACATCAAGACACTCGAGTTCTCGTATTGATTGGGAAGCCTTATGATCGAGTTATTGGATAACTCGGATCTATTTTGGAAATTTCATCAGCGCCAATGGGCCTGATGAGATGGAAGAAACTTATTAGAGCCAACTTCTGTTTTTGGCATATTGGCCGAATTAACCATGGTTAGCCTCATTTGACCATGGGTCAAGTTGGATCGGATCCAATCGCTTGGTTGACATGGATAATGGTCTTTGGGCTAGGCCCTCTGCTAAGTTGGGCTCACTAATAAGTTGTCATGAAGAGAAGGAGGGCCTGAAGGGTATAATGGGGACAAGTCTTCTCCCCTAGGCGCCTATGGGCATAATGGGGAGAAGTGGCACAATTTGCTTCATAAGGAAGAAATTGGCGCCTCCCCCCTTTATCCCTTATGGTATGAATGCCTCTATGACAATGCTTGGGGTGCAAGGCAAGGCCTTGGCGCACAAAGAAAGGCATGGGAACAAAAGGAATGGTTGAATGAGAATTATGGAAATGTCTTGGAGACTTTCCTTGCCTAAAACCTTCTCATCCTAGCCGCCCACTTGTCTTGATCCTAGCCTTTCACAAACCGCCTCTTGCCCTATAAAAGAGCACCTAGCCGCCCCCTTTCGTGTGTGACAATTCCTTGGAGGCGTAAGCAATAGAGGGGCGAAAGCTTGGAGGCTCTTGTCCCAATTTCTCTTCCTCCAACGTCTAGCCGTAAGCACAAGACTTCTTCTCCTCCTCTTGGCACAAGAAGGACTTGGACTTGGCGACTACTTCTGCTCTCCTTCTTCTTGGTGCATACACCTTGGAGGTAGTGCAGAGTTGAAGAGGGAGAGCATAAGGCTTGAATCTTCTTCCCGAGGGTAGCACCAAGCACGGAAGAAGAGAGCTTGAGGAGTCCGTGTGTGTGAGACTGCAGAGGGCGAACACGTGGGCGCCTATCTCAACATCGACATCTCTTTGCTCGCTTAAGGTACTTTCTATCACATCGTGTCGATCCCCTCGCTTGACGATCCGAACTGGTTTTTTGGGACTGGCCTGTTTCGGGGACATTGATTCCGCTGCGCATGTATTGTCTTAATGCCAAAAATTTGTAAAATGTCCCCGGGGTTTCCCAACTGCCTCTTCATTAGTGAAGAGGTGCACCTATTCATGGGTATATAAACCCCCTTCCTCCCCACTCGTCGCGACTCTTGAACTCTTGCCCCCTTGTCCCCCTTGTCGCCACTCCCGGAAAGAGGGAGAGGGATGTTAGCCAATTGCCTCTCCTCTTCCCTTTAGTGAGTTCGGTACTTTGGAAGTTCCTTGGCGCCCTCCTCTCCAAAGTTGGACTTTGGCTTCAGTTGATTCCGGTTCAGATCTTTGTGGAGTGCTTTAAGAGTTGGACTGTGACGAAGCTCCACCTCCTCTCCTTGGCATCTCCTCTGGAGTTGGTGCAAGTGATTAAGGAAGTCCCCCAAAGGCGTGGATCTTCTTCCCGAGGCTAGCACCGGGCGTGGAAGAAGGGGATTCGAGGTTCGGCTATGTGCGAGACTGCAGAGGGCGCACATTTGGGCGCCTGCATCGCATCACTTAATTTGCATCAAGGTATCATCTCCTACTCACCGTGTCGATCTCCTCGCAAGACTTGATCTTCTGGGTTTTTGGGACTGGCCTGTTTCGGGGATTGCTTCCGCTGTGCTTGTCTGTAAAATTTGAAAATCCTCGGGGTTTCCCAACAGTGGTATCAGAGCCATCTTGTGAACTCGAACGGTGTTTTATGCTTTGATTGTATGCTCACATGCCATCTGAAATTTTTCAAAAATTTCCATATGCACATGGATTTTTCTAGGTAAGAAAAATTATAAATTTTTCGTTCCTAACATCTATTCGATCTCTTTGGTTTTTCGCTTTCTTCACATGGTGGGATAGACCCATATGTGTGAGAATTAATTTCTCCCCATGCCTGTAGGACAGACCTATTATGTGGGACTTCTTGGCAAGTTAAGGATTGCAAGGGTAGTCGGCAAGCATGCTTGGAGCATGCATGCGTCACTTGTACCTGAGAGAAACGAAAAATCCTAGATTTGCGAATGGACGTTGAGGTTGAAAGATATGTTTTCTAAGAAACTAAAACCGAAGTTTTATGTTTTCTTGAGCATATAGAAAAGCATGAGATGATTGTGCATCGTGTTGTTGTAATAGTCAAGCCCCTTGTATGCCTGTGATGTATTCATGTGAGGCCTGCGTGCCGCTTTTTCTTTCTATTTTGTAAACGCACAAAGAAGATTAAGGGCGCTTCCCTCCTGGAGCTTACATCTTGGTGCATCAACCATGATGGCGCATCTTGCTTGGTGGCACAAATAAGGCCTTGGCCGAACCGTAGGATTCGTGGGCTATCCCTCTTGGCACAAGCATGATGGGGCATCATGCATGGTGGAGCCATCAAGGTCTTGGCCAAACCTTAGGGGTTGTGTGGTATGCCTTGGTGTGGAGGACCATGGAGCCGCACTTGAAGATAAAGCTTGGTGGCGGCAAGGTTAGGTCTTGTTGGGGCTTGTCACCTAGGTCAAGCATTGAACATCCTTTGGCTTGTGATGGTTCAATGTGTTGATTAGGCTATGACCACATCACTTGTTTACTGTTTTAATTTTTGCTAAAGCATGCCTGGATGTGTTTTATCTTTTTATTATCACTATAGGATTGCATGCCTGTAATGTTAGATAAAAGATAAAACTACGAGGATGAGACCTCAAAAACCCTCAAAACAATATCAAGTCTGTAGCCTTCTGATGCGTAGCCCTCATCAAGCTATCAATCAGTGGTGTTGTGAACTGTTTCCCACCATCACGGGACACACCCACTTATCTTTAGAAGGCGTGTGGTGGCAATGGTTTCCCTAGTCCGTTTTAATCGGGCACGCCTTCGCAAGGAAACTCGTTGGCCCTGGGCATAACGGTCAGGATAGACTTGACTAGTTTTTCATATGTGGTGGCCACATGATGGAACTCTAGAGGCAGCCCAAGAGGTTAAGGTTTTGTGTTGTTCCAGCCCTAGCTAGGCACAAAATGCTTGAACTGTCTTGAGAAGGGGAATTGCTAGTGTGCAATCGGCCGGCATGCCCACCTTAAGAAGCATGGGTCATTTTGTGCATTTCATCCCACCCTCGTGGGACGCGAAGCCTCATGTGGAATAAGGATCCCATCTCACTAGGAAATCTTGGATTTCCCGATTGACTTTGTGGGTTGTCAATTCGATTAAAATAGTGGGAGCCATAATCATTTAATGCAAGTCCAGATTAAATGATTCGAAGTAGTACTAATCTGCTTTCTTGGTTATTATAGATCAATGGCTACGAACAATAGCAGATGGTCACTACGATCTATCTTGGAAAAGGACAAGTTGGTTGGATCCAACTTGATGGACTGGTATCGGAACTTGAGGATTGTCCTTAAGCTCGAGAGGAAGCTCTATGTCCTTGAGCAGCCTATTCCAGAGCCACTTCCATGCTTGGCCTCAGCGGCTGAGAAGGATGCTTTTGATAAGCATCTGGCTGATACTTTGGAGGTTGCTAATTTGATGCTAACCAACATGTCGTCTGAATTTAGAGGGCAATATGAATCTAAGAATGCTTTTGAGATTATTTATAATCTAAGGTAGCTCTTCAATGAATTGGTTGAGCTCAACCCTCCCAAAGTAGTCATTCAGTGTGGTGAACCAAAAGGTTTAACCAAGGAACTAAAACTAAAGATGGAAAGGATCAGGAATAACAGGTGCTATTCATGTGGAGGGCCACCTCACATGTTGAAGGACATGGTGTGACTTCAGAACGAGGAGAAGAGTAGTAGAGCTTCGTCTTCTAGCTCAGGTATTTATGTTATTGAAGTCAACCTTTCTACTTCTATGTCATGGGTATTGGATACCGCATGTGGAGCTCATATTTGTACAAATATGCAGGGGCTCAAGAAAAGTAGAGCGATGCGGCCTGGAGAGATTGACCTACGTGTTGGAAACGGAGCACAGGTTGCTGCTATTGCCGTAGGACTTTTGACGCTCTCCCTGCCTTCTGGACTTAAACTATAGTTAATTAATTGCTATTATGTACCTTCTCTTACCAAAAACATTGTATCTATTCCTTGCTTGGCAAGGAAAGGATTTAAATTTGAAATAAAAGAGGACTCTTGTTCTTTTTCATTTGCAAATGTGTTTTATGGGAAGGGTACCTTGTGCAATGGATTATATGTCTTGGACATGGATAACTCTATATGTAACATAAATCACAAAAGGATCAAACTGAGTGGTTCAGTTGGTGCGTACCTTGGGCATTGTCGATTAGCTCATATAAACAAGAATCGCATTCAACAACTCCATGCAAATGGATTGTTTGATTCAACCTCCTTGGAGGAGTTTGATACTTGCGAGCCTTGTTTATTAAGGAAAATGACAAAAGCACCCTTCACCAAGATTGGTGAGAGGGCAGGAGGTTTGTTGGATCTCATACATAGTGATGTGTGTGGGCCATTCAGTAAACAAGCTAGAGGAGGGTACAACTACTTCATCACATTTACTGATGACTTCAGTATATATAGTTATGTCTATTTGATGAGACATAAGTCCGAATCCTTTGAGAAATTTAAGGAGTTCAGACATGAAGTAGAGAGCCAGTTTGGTAGATCTATTAAGGCTCTTCGATCAGATCGTGGTGGAGAGTACCTGAGCGGTGAGTTCTTTGACTATCTTAGAGAGTGTGAGATTCTTTCCCAACTCACTCCTCCTAGAACACCTTAATGGAATGGTGTGTCTGAAAGGAGAAATCAAACTTTGTTGGACATGGTTCGATCTATGATGAGTCATGCAACTCTACCTCCGTCGTTTTGGGGCTATGCATTTGAGACAACTTCTCTCATACTAAATAATGTTCCATCTAAGAGTGTCTCCAAGATTCCATACGAGGTATGGAGTGGGATACGCCCAAATCTCTCTTTTATCAGAGTCTGGGGATGTGAGGCTTATGTACGTCAAGATTCTAGCAATCTAGAACCCAGATCTGATAAATGCGTATTTGTGGGATATCCTAAGGAAACTAAAGGATATCACTTATATGTTCCCAGCGAGAACAAAGTTTTTGTTACTCGAGGTGCTGTCTTTCTTGAGAAAGAATTTCTCATGAAAGAAGTCAGTGGGAGTAAGTTTGACTTGGACGAGGTCCAAGTGCAACCACAAGACACTGAGGTGGAACCTGAGCCACTTGCACTGGTTGCTGGGCAACTAGAGGCTCAAACAGAGGCCCTACGTAGGTCTGGGAGGATTCATCGTGCACCTGAGAGGTACGGGTCGCTGCCGACCCAACACGACGGGATCTTCATCATTGAGGATGAACCCAGGACCTATGATGAGGCGGTCGTTGGACCAGACTCCGAGAAATGGCTTGAGGTCATGAGATCCGAGATGGATTCCATGTCGGCTAACCAAGTCTAGGATTTGGTTGAGCTACCTGATGGGGTAAAACCTATAAGGTGTAAATGGGTATTCAAGAGGAAGACTGACATGGATGGCAACATAGTTACCTATAAGGGTAGACTTGTGGCTAAAGGATTCAGACAAGTTCACGGGGTGGACTATGATGAAACCTTCTCGCTAGTTGCCATGTTCAAATCCATTCGAATCCTGCTTGCGATAGCTGCATATCATGATTATGAGATATGGCAGATGGATGTAAACACAATGTTCCTTAACGAGAAGCTGACAGAGGATGTGTTTATGACACAACCTAATGATTTCATCCATCCTGCAGAGGCCAATAAGGTCTGCAGGCTAAAAAGATCCATTTATGGATTAAAGCAAGCCTCTTGAAGTTGGAATCTTCGATTTGATGAGGCAGTAAGAGATTATGGCTTTGTCAAGAGCGAAGATGACGCCTGTGTATACAGAAAATTTAGTGGGAGCTTGGTGACATTTCTGGTCATGTATGTCGACGACATACTACTCATCGAAAACGACATCCCTAGTCTTCAAGCTGTGAAGACATGGTTGGGGAAGTGTTTCGAGATGAAAGACTTAGGGGAGGCCACCTATATCCTAGGCGTGAGGATCTACCGGGATAGATCCAAGAAGCTCCTGGCTCTTAGTTAGAGTACTTACATTGATAAGGTCCTGGAGAGGTTCAGCTCAGAGCAATCTAAGAAAGGATACCTTCCAGTGAGACATGGCCTTATTCTCTCCAAGAGCCAGTGTCCCGTCACACAGGCTGAGAGGGACGACATGAGTCGAGTGCCCTATGCTTCGGCAGTAGGTTCGATCATGTACGCGATGTTGTGTACTAGACCAGACGTAGCTTATGCTGTGAGCATAACCAGCCGATACCAATCCAATCCAGGTCTATAGCACTGGGTGGCTGTAAGGAACATTCTAAAGTATCTGTGAAGAACTAAAGACTTGTTCTTGATCTATGGGGGACAGGAAGAGTTCAGTGTTCAGGGCTACACTGATGCATCGTTCCAGTCTATCCCTGATGACTTTAGATCGCAGGCCGGCTATGTGTTCAAGTTAAATGGTGGCGCTGTATGCTGGAAATCCTTCAAGCAGTCCACTATAGCTGATTCTAAAACCGAGGTTGAGTATGTCGCCGCTTCTGAGGCAGCCAAAGAAGCCGTTTGGATTCGGAAGTTCGTATCTGAACTTCAGGTGGTTCCTTCTGCGCTAGATCCAATCGAGCTTTATTGTAACAATAACGGAGTGATTGCATAGGCAAAGGAACCAAGGTCTCATCAAAAATCCAAAGACATACTTAGAAGATTTCACCTGATTAGAGAGATCATTGACTGAGGTGATGTCAAGATAAGCAGAGTTGACACACATAATAATCTAGCAGACCCATTGACCAAAGCATTGGCGCAGTAGAAGCATGGTGGTCATGCGAGGGACATGGGGTTGAGATTTCTCAACAACTGAGTCTAAGTGCAAGTAAGAGATAGTTGGTGTATATGCCCTTGTAACTGTTGTTAGTCCATCTTGTACTACATGACTTTGATATTTAATATATATCATTCTAGCATTGTCGTTATTATGCTGTGTTTACATCTGCGATTATGTACATAGATAATAATATCCCTGGAGATAGATTGTATCTGTGCTCAAACGGTGTGTCCCCAGTCGAGTACCTGAGTGGATAAGGGACAACTCTGGTACATGTGAGAATGGTATATGGGCTAGTTACGCACGGGGTGCTAACGTAGGCATATGGGTATATCAGTGGTGGATATACTGGTCCGACCCGCTATGAGGCTCTAACTTGGTGTCATGAGTTAAGCTCACAAGTGACAGTAGATGCATTGATCCCTTGACTCTTCTATATGGTTAGAGACATGCTTTGATACAACCTAATGCCTCGCCGTAGCAGGGAGGTCATAACGGTTGTCAATGGGTATGCCACGACCCATATGAGAAGATCAATGGACAGACATAGGATTTGCCCCTTCCTACATGAAGCTTGATATCCATGGGGCCCCCTATGGTAGCATGACTGAAAGTGTATGGCCATACCTAGGTGTAAGCCTGATTTAGTCATGACCATGAGATTGGGTGAAAACAAAGTGGTGACGCACTTTGTCCAATCAGATATCAGTTCGACAAAGAGACTGTAATGCATCGGTACCTTGTTGCGATGATGGGGATGTCGATGTTGATATCCATTCCGATGACTTGGGTAGCAGCGATGCACTGCTAGGTGCCAATCACTGCTTGTGATGACTCAGTTCATCACTACCAACGTCTGAGGAACCTACAGAGTGGCACAACTTGAAACTTGGGTTCTCGTATTGATCAGGTAGCCTATTGATTGAGTTATTGGATAACTCAGATCTGTTTGGGAGAATCCATCAGCACCACTGTGCTAGATGAGATGAAAGGAATCATTTGGAGCTAACTTATTTTTGGGCCTAGTAGGCCAAATGGGCCCAATAGACCAAGTTGGGCTAATAGGCCAAATAGGCTCAATAAGCCATTTGGGCCAATGGGCCAAATGGAATGACGCAAGCTACTTGGAGTGAGCTTGGTGCATTTCCTTGAGGTGGACAAATCCAAGTTGGACATCTTCTTAAGGTCAGAAGCTTGGAGCTTCTCACTTGGAGTGGGTGAATGTACTTGGGCGCATGGCACTTGGAGTGGGCAAAATGGGTTTTACCTCTTGAAGAGGTGTGTCTCTTCATGATGAGGTGTGCCTCTTCACTAGTGAGGAGGTGCACCTATTCATAGGTATATAAACCCCCTTCCTCCCCCTCGTCGCGACTCTTGAACTCTTGGCCCCTTGTCCCCCTTGTCGCCACTCCTGGAAAGAGGGAGAGGGATGTTTGCCCATTGCATCTCCTCTTCCCTTTAGTGAGTTCGGAACTTTGGAAGTTCCTTGGTGCCCTCTTCTCCGAAGTTGGACATTGGCTTCGGTTGATTCCGGTTCGGATCTTGGTGGAGTGCTTCAAGAGTTGGACTCCGACGAAGCTCGACCTCCTCTCCTTGGCATCTCCTCTGGAGTTGGCGCAAGTGATTGAGGAAGTCTCCCAAAGGCGTGGATCTTCTTCCCGAGGTTAGCACTGGGGGTGGAAGAAGAGGATTCGAGGTTCGGCTGTGTGCGAGACTGCAGAGGGCGCACATTTGGGCGCCTGCATCTCATCACTTAATTTGCATCAAGGTATCATCTCCTACTCACCGTGTCCATCTCCTCGCAAGACTCGATCTTTTGGGTTTTTAGGACTGGCCTGTTTCGGGGATTGCTTCCGCTGTGCTTGTCTGTAAAAATTTTAAAATCCCCAGGGTTTCCCAACATTTTATATGATATTTAGGCTTAATTATATGATTTTATACTAATTTTTAGTGTTTTCACTTCCCTTGGTATAAAATCTTCACTTTTCTTGGTTTTTATAAAAATGCAAGTAAAATAGAATAAAAATGGTGGATTGTATGAGTTTTAAAGCCATAGCACAGTTCTCGAGGAAATTACAAAGTTGTATGTCAAATTTGGAGCAAAACTGGAGTCAGATGCAAGATTCATGATCATGGATGTGAGTTTTTCATAGGACACCAGTTTCGCATTCAAAGGGGATTTCTGCAGCTTGGTATAGAAGTTCACAAAAATATTCATGGTCAAGGCCATGAATCCTTCACGGACCGTGAGTTTTTCTGAGCATATGGATGAAAAAACACATAAACTTTCACGACCGCAGAGATGCGTTGCATTTACATCATATTTTTGACTATATTTTATATGATATTTTGGGTTTATTTTATTATTTTGTACTAATTTCTAGTGTTTTTACTTCACTTGGTATAGAATCATCACTTTTCTTGGTTTTTATGAAAATACAGGTAAAATGGCATGAAAATGATGAATTTTGTGAGTTTTGAAACCATAGCATGATTCCTAAGGGAATTACAAGATCACACGTCAAATTTGGGAAGAAAATAGTGTCAGACGCAGTTGTTTGTTTCTCAGCAGGCCATGAGTTTCGCGTTCAAGGGGTGAAATTGTGGCTAAGTTAAAAAGTTCACTTAAACTTTCATGTGTGAGGCCGTGAATCCTTCACAGACCTTGAATATTTCTGTGCACAAAAGACTTTACTCACATAAACTTTCTCATCTGCAGCCATGAACATTTTACGGGCCGTGAGTTTTTCCGCCCCATCATGTTTTTCACTCAATTCGACCCCAAATCGTGTCAGATTTGAACCAAACTCTCCAAAATTCTTCCTTGAAGGGTTGCGAACCAATTAAACTATAAAAGGAGGAATTTTTGAGGGCAATAGAGACTTTACGGGTGAACGCAAATAGAGGCGGTGGCTAGGGCAAAATCGACTTCCAGAGCAAAATTTGAGTGAGAATTCATGCAAAGGGGAGAATTGAACATTTCATCATCGTCTCCAGATCAAGGGGGATAGAATTCAATGCATGTTTTGTCTATATTCATGCTGTACACGATGAAATTGACTGAGTAAACTAGATTTTGGGATTTGGGTTGTAGCCCATGTTGGTGTATATGCCCTAGGACCTAGTTTTGGTCCATTATTGTACTACTTGACTTTGATATTTATATATATCATTCTGGCATTTGTCATTATCAATGTTTGTGTACATCTGCGATTATGTACTTACATGATAATGTCCCTGGAGATAGATTGGATCTGTGCTCAAATGATCATCCCCAGTCGATGTACCAGAGTGGATATGAGACAACTCTAGTACTTGTGAGACTAGTATATGGGCTGGTTAGGCACGAGATGCTAACACAGACATATGGGTATATCAGTGGTGGATATACTGGACCGACCCGCTGTGAGGCAATGACTTGGTGTCACGAGTTATCCTCACAAGTGATAGGAGATGCATTGATCCCTTGACTTGAGGTCATTGGCCATTCTATATGGTTAGGGACATGCTTTGATACAACCTAACACCTCGCCGTAGTTGGGGGGTAATAACGGTTGTCATTGTGCATGTCACGACCCATAGGAGAAGGTCAATAGACAGACATAGGATTTGCCCCTTCCTAAGGGAAGCATGATATCCATGAAGCTCCTCTATGGTTCTATGACTGAAAGTGTATGGCCATACCCAGGTGAGACTTGATTTAGTCATAACCATGAGATTGGATAAAAACAAGTGGTGACACACTTGTACAATCGGATATCAGTTCGGCAAAGAGACAGTAATGCATCTGTACCTGATTGCGATGATGGGGATGCTGTTAGGGAATGCCGGGTGTAATTTATAATTTTGCAGTCCCAGGACGCAGCGGAAGAAGCATTACACCCAAAACACATTCCGGTCCCAAGGATCCATGCGAGAGAGAGAACACAAGGATGTGTTAGGGTTAGTACCTTTATTGCTTGTTAGGATGAAGATGCCAAGTTGAAGACGCTCAAGTGCTCGTCCTCTACAAGTATCCACGCGTCGACTCCTTGATCGTTGCTCCCTTCCACGCTTGGTGCTAGCCTCGGGAAGAGAATCAAGCCTTTGTCACTTTCTTCAAATCTTGCGCCACCTCCAAGGTAGAAGCGCCAAGAACAGATGAGGAGGAAGATGATGCGCCAAGTACTTCCTTCTTCTTCTTTGCTTGCGCCACCTCCAAGATGCGCTTATGGCCAAGGAACGCTGAGGGCTTGTGGCAAGAAGACGCCACCAAGCACAAAGAATCCTTGCGCCAGAGAAGATGAGAAGAAGAAGAAGGACTTGCTTGCGCCTTTGATGGAAGAAGGAGAGCTCCAAGCCCTCAAGTTGTTGCCACCTTAAATTTCCAATTCTCTCCAAGAGATGTCGCCACCAAGCCCTTCTCCAAGTTGCGCCAAGAGGTGAAGAAGGAGAAGAAGGCTTGCGGCTACAAAGAGGAGGAAGGTTGCGCCACCTTGATGTTGTCGCCCTTTGCTTCGCTCTTGCCTCTCTATTTGTGCTCACGTCTCCAAGCATTCTTTTTCATGAGAGGGCGACAATGAGTCCTATAAATAGGACTAGAGGCGGCAAGAGCAATGGCTAGGATCATGCCAATTTGGCGGCTAGGATAAAGAAGTCTTGAGATAAGGAAAGTCTCAAAGACTTTACCATAAATCTCATTCAACCTATCCTAATTTGCCCAATGGCCATATCAGCCCAAGGCATACCTTATAGGCACGCATTCCATCCAAGGAAGACGGGCTAGGCGCAACATCCATGAAGAATTCGGCTAGGGTGGTTTCTTGGGAGAAATTAGGGTTTGAGGTAAGGTAAGTCTCCAAGACATTACCATATTCCTCACCCTACTATCCATATGTGCCCAAGAACTTCCCACAAAAATTCTCAAGCCATATCAGCCCCAAGACTTGCCTTAGAGGCAAGTATTCCATCCAAGGAGCAAAGGGGGAGGCGCCTAATGCTTCCTTATGAAGCAACATGCGCCCACTT
>JANTFE010001175.1:0-20955 GCA_027562315.1 Costus pulverulentus | reverse complement strand
CAAACTGAATAACAACCATTGCCTTTATAAACATAAGAGTTTATACATGATACTGAAAGAATCCCAAGGCCTCAAACATTAGCCTTAAGGGCATACCCCAACAGCTTCTTCATCTCCTCATCTTCTTCATTGGTGCATCATCCGTGTGTGTGAAACTACAGAGGGTGCATGCTTGGGCGCCTACCTCGACATCGACCTCCTCTTGCTCTAGGTACTTACTATCTCATTGTGTCGACCCCCTCGCAAGACGATCTTCACTGGGTTTTTGGGACTAGCCCATTTCGGGGATATTATTCTGTTGTGCTTGTATTGTAATCTATATAAAAAATTATAAAATATCCCCAGAGTTTCCCAATAGGATATGACATTCTAGAGCGTTATTACATTTTGACTTCAGTTGACCTCGGTTCACCTTCGGATGACCACATTTGACCTCGGTGGATTAGGTCCAGTCGATATGTCAATTGTAGGGCTTAAGCTCTGAATTTATTCGAAGGCTTTTGCGACTGATTTAAATGTAATATGAGGGGCTCGCAACTTAAGTCATGGGGGCTGCCCACAACTTAAGTGAATATTTATATTCAATTTATTCATAACTTAAGTTGTAGGGTCCGCTTTATATGGGTCTAGGCACATGGGCTTGTATGAGTTACGAATTTCCTTAATTAAATTCGTAATTAATAAAAACCCTAGCCGAAATCATCATTCCATCCTCTCTAACTTAGCCGCTCACCTCCCTCTCCCTCTCCATGGTGCCTCCAATAGGAGAACATGTGCCCACATGGTTGTGGGTCATCTTCTTCCTCCATGGATGCGTGAGAAGGCTTGGAGACTTCTTCCTTCTTCGATGATGCATCTTGTTCAAGGATTGGCGCATGAAGAAAGCCACCTTCAAGTCATAGGCACAACTTCTATGGGTTGGTGCATGTGCTGAAGGAAGGAGAAGAAGAGGAAATAGATGGGATCTCCACTATTCATATTGGCGCATCTTCTTGGAAGATTGGCGCCTGATATGGATGAGAAGGGGATCTTATTCATGGGGCGGATCTTCCTCATGGGCGCACCTTGGTGGTGGCACAAGCCATGAAGAAGAAGCTAGGCTTGAGTGTTGGCGCAAGTAGGAGAGTTATCCTCTCCTTGCTGCCAACCTCCTCCCATCATCCTTCTTGGCGCACCATGGTGTTGGCGCAAGCAAGAGAGGGTAGCATAGGCACTGTCAGATCTTCCTCTCAAAGGCTAGCACCAGGCATGGATGGAAGAGGTCTCGGGGAGCCCGTGTGTGCACGATTGTAGAGGGCGCTCCCTTGCACTCCTCATCACGTCATTGTAAACCCCTAGGATTATGCGAATAAATGTATACTACTCTAACACATCCGGTGGATCACTCGTAAGGGATCTTGGCGCTTAGGGATATCTTGTTTCGGGCCATCGCTTTCACAGTAATTAAATTTTAAAATTGACCCGGGGATTCCCAACACTTGGCATAAGTTGTAGAAGCTCTCTTCTCCTTTGCACACCTTCCCTTCATCTTGGCGCAACTCATGTTAGCGCAAGCAAAAGTGAAGAGGAGTCTCCCTTCAGGCATAGATCTCTACTCCCGAGGCTAACACCGATCGTGGAGTTAGAGGGATCTCAAGGAGCCTATGTGTGCACGATAATAGAGGACTCTCCCTTGCACATCCAAAGTCATCATTGATGTCTTGAATTTATATAGTATTTTTACTATACTTTTTATACATAATCTCTCTTATTTTTATGATGTTTTCACTTATTTTGGCTTAAATTCTTTTGTTTGTTTGGAATCTTCACCCCCTTTTCATTTTTGTTGCATTACAGGGAAAAATGGCCATATTTTGATAGATTTTGAAGAATCTAAGTGCATAGATGAATTCACAAGTCAAAACGAAACGACCCATCAAATTTCATGCAATTCAGAGCTTGTTTGGAAATTATGGCCCACCCGTGATTTCCATCACGGTTGTAATTTTTGGGAAGGGTACAAAAAGAATTACGGCCTGCCTGTGATATTTTTCATGGCCATAATTTGCTTGGTACAAAATTCCAAAATCCACAGAGAGAATCACGGTCTACCCATGAATATTTTCACGGCCGTGATTTCATCAAAGATTATCCACAGAAAAGAATTATGGTCTGCTAGTGACTATTTTCATGGCCATAATTTTTTCAAGTTCTTTTTCCAGAATACACTGAAAGAATTATGGCCTGCCCTTGAATATTTTCACAGCCGTAAGTCTTTCCGCATATCTCGAATTTGACTCTATTTCTTGGCCAAATTAGCTCATTTTCAAGCCAACATTTGGGAAAAACCTAATCAACTACTAGAGAACTATATAAGGGAGATTAGGAGCAATTATTGGACTTTTTGGCCGATTTTCATGATGAATTCGATGAAGAGGCAAATTATAAGGCGACTAGCGGCGATTAGTGTTTCTTCACCGGAAAACCTTCATTCTTCTAATCAACTAGCGTCGATCCTTATCAGAGAGCCTCGAATTTATTCCTTCTTGTTGATTACATATTTTATTTGCCAATTTGTAATCGAAATTATGGATTTTTATAACGTGAACATGATGACCATGTTAGCATAAACCTATTATTCAGGATTAAGGTTGTAACCCGCTATGTTTTCATGACTTAATTATTGATTTCCTCCTTATGAAGTAATTTACTTGTGTTAGATTCAATTATTATTGCGTTTATTTACATGTTAGTTACTAGCCAAAATTTGCATGTTAGAGACATTGCAAGAAGTACTGAAAGGTGAATTGCGACGTTGGATCGATAGTTTTTGGATAAGTTGATTCGATCATGAAAGTAGTTCGAATCAGTTTGAGGGATTTTATGATTTGTCAAGAACTCAATGAGTTTATTTTGAGTTGATAACCATGAAAGTAGGGTACTAACTCAGATAAACACTAGGTTGTACTGCTGAAAGGGGATAATCTATACCTTCGAATAAATCCCCTTCAGTATAGTAAATTCCTCTTTAAGATATATTTAGTTAGAAAAGTCATGAAACATAGTGTGGTGAACCCTAAATCCTGAATTTCCATTTAATCGATTATAACTAATTCGTGTTTTCATGCTCTCTTATACAAAAAATTAAACCCTTTTTTGAATTGTCCAGCTAATGATCCTGAGAAAAGTAAGCACTTGGTCATTGCTCTCTGTGGGATCGATATTTTTATTACTTCGATAAGTCGTGCACTTGTGGCACACCCATCAATCATTGGCTTGCTCTAAGCACGCTATAAAGTACATATTCTATCATATTCATTGGCTTCTCTCATAAGATTGGACCTTGTTGGTTTTGGAAACTTGTTTCGGGCACTACCTCTATTGTGTTTAAATTTTAAATTAGATGGGATTTCCCAATATTTATCCACCTAAGGAGATCAAACTAAAGATTACATGTCAATTTGAAATATGATACAAACATATAATTCATTGGTAGCTTATTATTTCAGGAAGTTTAAGCTTTCTATATAGAGTAACCAATAAAAGTTAATTACCTTTAGTTTAGGAGGAAGCTCCTAATTTACATTACATGCCGATTTTGTTTATTCTTTTACAAGGCTTAACCAACGGCATATCTCTAATGTGCATTGCAAAAATATAAAATATATAACTTTCATATGGTAAAATAAATTAATACCTTATTTTGACACAAAGAGAAACAATCCAATTAATTGGAAATTTTAAACTTGAAAATAAATATCTAAGAAATTTTGTTTGAATCAAGTTACATAGTGGAAAGTTGCAAGCAATTAAAAATTTTTGATTGAAAAACAAAACAGCTTCTCTAGAGGATCCATGCGAGAAGTGACTAAGGGCATGATAGGAAATATACATTTGAAGCTTGCTTGACATAGTTAGTTGACAAGTTGTAGGCAATCAAGTGTTTGCACTTTACTAGAATGTTGGGACACTCCATGCAATTTTAAATTTTTATTTTACACAGCGGAAGCATTTGCTCGAAATAGACTAGTCCCAAAAACCTAGAAGATCGAGCTTGCGAGGGGATCGACATAATGAGATAAGAAAGATACCTTGAAGAGTGATAGGCGATGTAGAGGTATAGGCACCCAAGTGTGTGCCCTTTATATTCTTGCACACAACCAATCCTTCGAGTTCTCTTATTCCTTACTCGGTGCTAGACTCAAGAAGAAGATCCACGCTAAGGGAGAAGCTCTTACTTCACTTGCACCACCCACAAGTTGATGCACCAAGGTACCGCTTACTTGCTTGCGCCAAGAGAGCTTGCTTGCTTGTGGCTTTGAGGAGGAGAATGGCACCAAGAGAAGTGTTCTCGCCTTCAAGGATGATCCCCCATAAGATGGGCGACAATAAGTCTCTAATAGGTGTAAGGATGAAGAGGCCTACATTAGAGAATATACTAGTCTTACATGCATCATAGCTATCCCATATCCACTATTGCTTGCATTAGTAATATATGTTCAACTAGCTCATATACCAATCTCACATGCACCATAATTGTCCCATATACACTATAGTACTCGGCTGGGGGCATAACATTTAAGATATAACATATCTTTAGGGACATCATCATGTAAACATGCATATGCGCAGTTATATAGAGAACCATGACAATAACAATGCTAGGATATAAGAAGTATCACATCTGTATATAGTACACATATCGAACTAACAACTGGTCTTAGGGCATATACACCAACAACACCTCTCCCCTCTCAACCCTAGCTGCCTTTTCATGTTGGAAAATCTCGGGCCAATTTTAAAACAAAACAGAAGCAGAAGCATTGACTTGAAATAGATTTCTCAGATACACAAGGATCATTCTTATGATTAAAACCATTGGATGTGTTAGAGTGGTACCTTTTGCAATTTTAGAAGCAAGCCACTAATGATGTTGAGACGTGCTAGTGCCCATCCTCTACACTCATGTACACACGGGCTCCTCGAGACCTCTTCTTCTACGCCTAATGCTAGCCTTCAAAAAGAAAATCCACGCCTCTATGGTCTTCTCAACTTATGCCTTCTTCAAGCTATAAGCGCTAAGGAGAAGAGGAAGTCTTGGCTGTAAGGAGTGGTGAGCACTCCCACTTGCGCCAAGGGTGATGAGGATGAGGGAAGGCGCCAAGGAGAAGCCAAGCCTCTCAACTTGTGCTAATAGAGATGGAGCCCTTGTGTTCTCACAAACACAACGATCTTTGTCACCTTTGGAGGTCCTCAAGCCAATAAGAGAAGTTGGCTAGGAACTTTAGGAGGCAACTAGGGTTGCAAGAGATAAGGCACAAAGTGATATGTGCTCCAAAGCCCCGCTTATATAGAGTTTCACACACGGGTTCCACTACTTAAGTCGTGAATAAATGTAATAGATTTATTCTATTAATTGAATATAAATATTTAATTATGCGATTAAGCTGTGGACCCCTCTATATTACATTTAAATTAAGTCGATAAGCCTTCAAATAAATCTAGCACCTTTTATGTCACTTAACCTATTGACTAAACTTAATCAACTGAGATCAAATGTGGTCACCCGAAAGTCAACCAGGGTCAGCTGATGTGAAAACATAATCTGACTCCATATGATCATCTTTGACTCATCAGATGCATTCGTGATGCATCAGACTCCCAAACTGATTTGAATCAACCAAATGACTCAATCAAAGGCTACTCGATCAATACGAGATCTCGAGTGTCTAGGTGTGTAACCCTATAGGTTCCTCAGACATTGGCAGTGATAATCTCACATCATCACAAGCATTAAATATCACATAGCAGTACATCAATGCTATCCATGTCTTCAAAATGGATGTCATCATCAATAGTTCTATACACGAGAATCCTTTTGCCAAGCTGATATCCAGATTAGACAAGTGTGTCACACTTGTTTAACGAAATATAATGGTCATGACTAAATCAGGATCTCACATGAGTTTAACCATACACTTTTAGTCATGCATCCATATGTGGGGCCTATGGACATCATGCTTTTACTCGAGGAAGGGATCCAATATTGTCTCATTGTACCTCTCATATGGCTTATGATACATCCAATGACAACTATTATGACTCTCTTGCTACGGTGGAGTATTAGGTTATATCAAAGTATACCACTTAGTATATAGAGATATCAATGACCTCAAGTCAAGGACAAGTGTACCTCACATATACCATAGCTGTCCCATATCCACTATGGTACTTGATCGAGATAATATTTGAGGGTAGATAAAATATATCTCTAGAGAGATTATTTATGCAAGTGTACATGTGATGCAGATGTACGTAATGTACAACAACGACAATGTCAGGATATATAAAATATCACATGTGAATGTAATACACATATCGCACCAACCATAGGTCCTAGATCATATACACCAACACCTCCCTCTTCCTTAGTGTGGCCTTTGCTTGGAGCTGTTGCCTCATCTTCTTGGTGGCAATAATCAATCTCCTTTAATGTGCAAGGAGAGTTTGAGGGGCTAGTCTCCTTCCTTAGTACATCCCCTTGGAGGATTGACACTTGCCTTGAAGGAGGGCGACTTGTTCTTCATTGGCATAACTTTGGTGGCGGCACAAGCTCTTGAAGAAGAGGACATCATTACACCTTGGCGCATCTTGGTGGTGGTGTAAGCAAGGTGGTGATAACTCCTAGAGGCGTGGTTCTCTCCTCTTGAGGCTAACACCAATCGTAGAGGCAAAGGGATCTCGAGGCGATCGTGTATGTGCATAAGTATAAAGGATGCTCCTTTGCACGTCTCAAAATTGTCATCGACCATGATGAAAATAACCTACTAAATTTAACAACTACATAAATGCATACTATTTTTTTATAAAAAAAAATCTAATTTACCATGATGTATACAATGCAAGGGGTTATAGAACCTTAGATGTCGTAGGGTAGCCTCAAACTCCACTTATATGTTCTTGGGTCATGTCTCCTATCTAACTTCTCTAAGCATGATCCCTTCTCAGTTCTTCCATCCTCTAACCAGAGATATGGTTTAGAATTTTCTGTATGCTTTCATTGTTAAAATTTTTATTTTTCACTTGCAATTCCTTAACATAGGATTGTTTCGCTCTTCATTTCTAGTTACTTTGACTTGATTCTTCTACGAGCCATCCCCTTATGCTTGGAAATCGTATTTTGTTACAAATTGTCATGAGTCTTAACTTTTCCACTAGAAAATTTCATGTGATTGACCAAAACTACTAAACCCTGGATGATAATCAACCTGTATAATAATTAGAAAACATGCAAAGGCACTAGTTAAATAAATTGTTGCAAGAAAAATGGCTGTTAACACTTTATAATGTGGTAGGCTGATAGAATGAGTGATATTATATTAATAGAGAAAGCAAATTAAAAAGCAACTAGAATGTAAACTGAACTAAGAGAATAATAGAAAAGGTAGAACCTTTAATGTTAAGAGCTATAAGTTATTTAAGACGCAAGAACGTGTACCATTGAATACTATTTAAACATGCAAAAAAAAGTCTTACACATGCTAAAGACTTTCTCATGATTGAGCTTACGCATTCTACTCTGATGAAATGAAAACTAACTGATAATACTAATGCCCCTGATTATCCCAATTACATATATATTAATATTAATAATAATAATAATAACAACGCGGTAACAGTAGCAGCGAGGATAAGGGATAAAAAAAAAAAAAAAGCAAGCCGGATTCCACTGTCGCTTCTCATCGAGACAAAGGTCGCGTGTTCCCGATGCCTGGCTGCTCTCCCTTGCGAGCCGCATCACCTGCTCTCCCTTTCGCCCCACCACGGGCTCATCATCACGCCCCACCCGACGACCCTTGGCGTCTCCATCCCTGTCGTCCTGCCCTATGTTTTTAAATTTTCATTTACTTGTTGCTGTCCATTAATACTCAGTCTGCAAATGCCAAACTGCATTTATCCTGAATCATCAAAGCCTAAGCAAGCATGAACCAAGTCAGAAGGTTTCAGAATCTTGAATGTTGCCTTTCGAGAATTTTCTGAAACATATTTTATGGACATGCACAGTGCAGCCCCCCTATGCAAGGTCCATTTACAAAATAAGATTTTATTTTCCTCGGACATTGATATGCCGCCTCATTTCCTAGTGATATGATGCATACCTACGTTTTAACAAAATATAAAAGGTATCCACATGTATATTAGTTGTTGTCGCTGCTGTTGCATCCCCCCATATGACCACCGCCCTCCCCGTCCAAACAGAGCAATCGTGAGCGTATCCCACCGGCCTCTCTTCCGTTTACCTTGTCTCGCTAACTGCCATTAATGGATCATAACCCCATTTCTCCATTCCTACGCAATCAGCCCATCTGCCAAGGTAGCCCCAGCAGCACTAGCGACACCAGCACCAGCAGAGCCAGCATCACCAACACCGCCACCACCACCACAGAGCGGAGGGCCAAGGGTAAGGGCGGGCCGGAGAACGGCAAGTTCCGGTTCCGTGGCGTGCGCCAACGAAGCTGGGGCAAGTGGGTGGCGGAGATCCGCGAGCCGAGGAAGCGCAGCCGCAAATGGCTCGGCACATTCAACACCGCTGAGGACGCCGCTAAGGCCTACGATCGCGCTGCCCTCATCCTCTACGGCGCCCGCGCCCAACTCAACCTCCATCCCTCCTCTTTCTCTTCCTCTTCTTCCTCATCTCCCTCCTCCTCTGCCTTAACAGGTCTCCACCCCACCACCTGCGCTGCCACTGCCACCTCCTCCACCGTCGCTACTCTCCGGCCTCTCCTCCCTCGCCCTGCAGGGTTCCATTTCCCTATTTTCCCACCTGCCGCCGCTACCTTCAACAACCCGCTGTCGCCTTTTATGTACGCCAGCGTGACTGACAGCATGATTATGACCCCAGGGCCAGCCTTGGACCCGCCGCCAAGGGTAGAGGAGGGGCCGAGCCACCACGTCAGGCCTAGTGGCCCGGCGATCAGGTTCGATGAGACAAGATATCTGGGGGAGTCAGGGAGTTTGAGCTCATCCTTTTCATGTCCGCCGGTAATGACGACGGAGGGCGCTGGTTCGGCGCCGATAGTATCGTCGCCGTTGTGGCAGTACGACGACTACGACGTGGCGGCTTCTTGTCGGATGTGGGATGACGACGATCCCTTCTTCTTTGACATGTGAGGGCAGCAGTATTATTTACTATGCGAGGGTTTGCCTCCATGGCGACATTAATATTTCTTCCAAGCATCAAGAATATTTCTCCGATTGAATTATTACTTGGCTAGCAAGAGAGTTTTTTTTTTTTTTTTTTTTTTTTTTTTTTTTTTTTTTTTTTTTTTTTTTGTGTAGGAAATTATGATGCCGTCGGTGTGAGTTGATGGAGCATAGTTGCTTTTGAGGTGGTAGTTCAAAGTATGCAAGGAAAGAATTGCTAGGGTTTTGTGAGAAGCATAATTAATAAAAGCAAAGACAGCTGCCGAGAAGGCGCAACGTGCATGCCATGCACGGGTGGGTTGGATTTTTTATTTATTTATTTTTCTGTAGGACTGTTACGTTGCTCTATACTGCATTGTTTTGCTTTCTTTTTTGGATTGATTTTATACAATATGACATAATCAATGCATGTGTATCATCAATGCAAGTCTCGAAAAACAACAGCAGCAGCATCGTTAGAATAGCAAAAAATCAAGAGTAGCGTTACCAAAATTTGTATTTTCAAATTATCTAAACACTTGGTAAATGTATATATCCTTCGTTAGATCTTTCCCTTGTATAGTTTTATAATTTATACCTAATGCTTGCCATATTACTCTACAAAGCTCTATATACCATCATAAATGTGGTGAAGAAGCTTTGGAGGATCTACAGACCATTTCTTTTGCCATTTGCTTAGTGACTGACTACTCTTTTAATTTGCTGTAGCAAGTATTATTGTGTTAAGAGTGTATCCAAATATTTGAAATGGCAATAGCTCTATCAATCATGTATCTATAGCTGCTTGTCTTCACTAGCATTTTGGTGAATGGTCTGTACAAAGTTATTAACGTGTACAGGGGTGGCTTCTTCAATGAATTGAGACCAGGAGTTTGATAATCCATTGCAGGAACTTCTGGTGCTCATCAGTTAGCAAAGGTCTTTTGTTTCTATTTTCTTGGCTATTTACATCTAATTATTTCTTAGAGGAGGAGAATAGAAATATAGTGATTCATTTTATTGGCTAATGGCCCATTTTCACTACTTGAAGCATTTCTTCTGTCTTTAGCCTTTTTTTTTTGTTTTTCTAAATTTATAGCTAGAATTTTAATTTGTTACTTCTTTCAACATACCCGTTTTAATTGAATTATATGTATTTTAATATAAAATATGCTATATTATTATTTTAAATTATATTATAATATTATTTTTATCAAAAATTAATTTTAGTTTAACCTAAACTAAACCGAAACCAAACTGAAATTGGTTTGGTTTTTAGAGAGTTCGATTAGGTTTCGGTTTGGATTTTTTTGGTTTTTAGGTTCGGTTTGAAATCGGTTCAGTTCAGGTTGAACTGTTTGGACACCCCTACCAACACGTCCCTTTTTATCCATTCTGCTTGGGCGATGGTTCAGTTTTTAGAAAGTTCAGGTAGGTTTCGGTTTGGATTTTTTTAGTTTTTCAGTTCGATTTGAAATCGGTTCGGTTCATATTGAACTATTTAGACACCCCTATCAACATGTCCCTTTTTATCCATTCCGCTTAGGCGAGGGCAAAAATGGCATAGAATTTAAGTTTCTCTTGTTGCGTAGCACAATCTATTTTTCAACCTTTGCATTTTCTCAAAATAAATTGAATATTTTTCATAAAAATTCTATCATTTCATGTCCAACTTAACTAAAGATTTTCCATACTAAAAAATAAGTTAATTATTATATTTTAAATTCGTTCATTGTTCTAAAGCATGTGCGAGGATTTAAATTTCTTAAGGATAGAACACTAGGGCTATGTTTAAGAGGGTAGATGGAGAGTAGGAGGAAACGAAGAGGAGGAGAAAAGGGAAAGGAAGAGGGAACGGATATGGGAAACGCAAGCAACTTGCACGTGCCACTCTCCCTTACCTCTCTCCCATCAAGCCCAGCGGAGGAAGAAGATAGAGGGAGGAAGAAAATGGAAGATGGCGGAAGAGGATGGAGGAAGGAGAAGAAGGGCGGCAGAATAGGGGGTGCAGGAGGTGGCAACGTCTGAAGAGGCGGAGAGCGACAAATAATACCTGGTGAAATTAGCAGCGGTGTTGACCGATGTTCGACGAGATTATCGACGGAATAGTAGTGGCAATCACACGACAGTGATAGTGGAATGACAATAGTGAGGAGGAGGCAACATATGAAGTGGTGGTGGTATGGAGAGAGAAAAGGGGTTTAAGGTAACATGCAATAATGCATCTTCTGATTTTTTGCCTGAATCTGACAGATCATCAAATGAGGGATAAGTATCTTTGTATTTTTCTTCCTCATTTTTCTACCTATGTCATTAAATTAAGTATGAAACTAATTCAAAAAATTAGCCATGAAAATGATAAAAATTCGTTCGGATAAAATGCTTATCTAAGTGAATTTGTGAGACAAAACAAAGATTTTTCAAAACTTTTTCAAACATGAGAATACACCTTATGCCACTCGCATGTAGGCTATAATACTACTATTAGGGAATAGACGGTGTAATTTAAAATTTTTACAACTCATGCGGAGCGGAAGAACAATAAAGAACACGTAAAATCATTTCCTTCCGAGAGGATCCATGCGAGCTGAGAAGCCATAAGGATGTGATAGATGATTACCTTAGAAGCTTGTCTGGTTGAAGTTGCCAGGATGATTAAGGAGGTGCCCAAGTGTGCACCCTTTATAAGTATCTAGACGTCAACCTCTTGATGGTGCTCCCTTCCATGTCCGTTGCTAGCCTCGGGAAGAGAGATCAAGTCTTGGATGAAGCTTTTTCTTCTCCTTCTTCCTTGTAACTTTCGGCTAAAGTTCTCACTTTGAACTCTCAGCCAATAAGAGGAAGAAGAGAAGAGGATGATGGTGGCACAAGTGGAGAAGAAGAGGAGGAAAGACAGAATTCCAATGACCAAGGCTCAGGCAAACTTCTCTCTTGCACGACTCTTGTTGTTATATTGTATAGAGGGGCGCATGCCCTCCCTTTTATAGAGGCTTTGCTGCCACATCCCCTAGCTTTGTCACCTCTCTTCCTTCCTAAAGCCACATCCATCCTTCCTTGCTTGAGGGTGGCACAAGTCCTTCCTTCTTGAACTTGGTCTTGTGCCACTTCGATATGCGCCCACCCCTAGTCCAAGTTTAATTAAGATTTGATTTTTCAACCATAATTAGATTTAACCCTCTAATTGAATTAGGATTCTAATTAGAGGTACATACCTAATATGATTAGGTTTTGCGCCAACCATATGTAGGTGCCAATCACTAGTCAAAACCCCATCAGGATTCCAAGTTACAACCCTAATTAGACTTAGTATTCAAAATCATAATTAGATTAGGATTCCGAGTCCTAATTAGATTGGGATTCCAAGTCCTAATTGGACTAGGATTTGATCTAAGCAGTCAGATTAAAATGCAATATCAAGTGTCTATGCATGTGACCTTATAAGATTCATATAACGATGGCAATGATAATAAACATCATAAGTAATGAGAGGTATCTAACAATACATCATTACTACCTATCTCATAAGACTTAAGTCATCAAATGACAACCGCCTAACAAGCAAAGAGGTCAGGCTATGCATTATTATCCCTTTGCTCACTGATATCTAGATTGATCAAGTATTTCACACTTTTTATCCAATCAAATGGTCATGACATTGAGATAGTATGGACATACATTTCTGTCATGCACCAAGGTAGGTTGGGGCCCATGGATATCTTGCTTCCATTTATAGAAATGGGTAAATCCTACTCTTGGTCATTCTGTACTTCACATGTGACTTTAAGAAATACCCAATGACAACTCATAGATTTATCAGTCAAGGATAGATGCTAAATTGTATTAGAGTGTATCCTTTATTGTACGTAAGTATAAATACCTCAAGTCTAATGATAAATACAATATGTCGCATGTGATATTGACTTGTTGACTAGACAAGTTAATACTCACAGAGGGTCAATCTAGTATATCTTATATTGATGTCTGTATGTTTGCATTGCTATGCCTCACACCCAATTAGCCCTTACACTAGTCTCACATGTACCAAAGTTATCCTTTATCTACTAAGGAACATTGACCAGGGACTATTATGAAAATGGATAAATCAAAAGTCAAGAAATATTACTTATGCCATTCTATACATCAATGCAAGTATAAACATTTGCCTAATAATGATAATGTCTTTATTAATTAAATCCTAGTACTAATAATACAAGCAAGACCATACTATTATTGGTCTTCAGGGCATATACACTAACACTAAGGACTAGACCTACTTCACACTTGATAAGGTGGAACTTACATACCTTGTCAAACACACTAATGGTAAAGAGATTTGACTCCCTAAGGAAGAACTCACCCTTGCCACTCCATAACTTCTCCACCTATACAATGAGAATTCTCTATAGGAGATTTTTTCCCACTCGGGGAGAGTTGATGGAGGTAGAGGCCACACTTCAAGATGATATAGATGGAGCCTAAGGATGCCCTAGCTTAAGGGTACCCCAAGGCTCTGCCCTTGCATTTGCATTTCATAGCATCTTAGGTTAGCTTCCACCCAAAAATCCATCATGCATCTCTGTAGTCATATATGGTAGGTTTATGCACTATAATTCATGCATACTTGTATCAAATAAATGAAATGTAATCATGCATCATGGCAGGATTAGTGCATACTTACATCTACATATGTATAGGCATGCTCTCAAGCTTAAGAACGAGGTCAAGTCACTCACTGCATAGTAAAGCTCTCAAAAGGAAAGCCAACCTCCAAACCAGTTCAACTAAAGACTTAAGTTAGGGAGGTTAAAGCACTTCAACTCCCTTACCTTTTGAAACCAAGACACCATTCATTCACCACCATATTCGATCACACGATCAAGCAAAGAGATCAGCCCATCAAACCATCAAGATCCATCAATCAAGGAATGATTGATTAAAGACTTAAAGCTTTCACACCCAAGTAAGGAAAGGAATAATCGTTGCAAGCAAAGCAAACAATATTCCAAGTCATCTTCTCCCTCACTTTGGAAATAATTCAAATTCAAAGACAAGAGAGAATTTTTGAAATTAAAAAGGCCAGCCAAAGCAAGAAGAAATTCCAGCATTAAAAGTGTTCACACCTATTTTCAAATTCTCTCCATTTTTGTACTAAGCGCCAAAGAGAAAAAGACCATCTTGTCCATGGTTCAACCGTGCCTATAAATATGTAAGCATTTCATGCATAATCATCAAGTTGAATAGTTGATAGCAAACAAAGGTACTTGTATCGCCCCTTCTTCCCCCTCTCTAGGTGCTGGTGTCATTAACTCTCCTCCCCTCTCTTCTTGAAGATCCAAGCTCTTCTTTCACCCCTTCTCTCTTCATCTCAACTCATAGTCGAAGCCCTCAGACCCTAACATTGTGCAAGGAGTAAGGAAGGATCTTCATAACTTATCTAGATAAGTCTTTACCCTATCCTTCTTTGTTATTTTTGTGTTGATGCAAGATGTAGTTTCTACACATTGTTTAAATCTTGCAGGTTGGTGCATGGTGAAGAAACTAAAATTAATTGCATGACTAGAAGGAGGCCAACTTCTCTCCCTCTCCCTCTCTTTAGGTAGATCTATCTATTAGCAAGGGAACATGTGAGGATTAGCCTCCCCCTGGAATTTAAATTATAATAAAGAATCCATGACATGTATGGATCAAACTTGTGATAGTGTGTAATCGTCCACCCACTTCAATCATCCATCAGAGTAGGACCGGTGAAGAATGGAATGACACACACTTTCCAAGTCTCAAAGGGCGCAAGTTGAGTTCCTTTTTCTATTAATGTCATTTATCTTATGTATTTATTGATTAAATGCATATGTTGCATCCTTAATAGCTTATTCCTAGTGCATGTTAATTCCAGCTTTTATATTAAAAATATAAAAAATATTTTCTCATTTCCACTAACCCGTCACGTGTCACCCCCTACATCAACCAATCCATGCAATTCATTTGAAGTGTTGATATTGATAATTATTGGAGTTTACTATGGTGAACCCTATTTCCCAAAATTTTATTTGCATTAATAGTATGTTGTTTGATTGATTGTTTTCTCCTAATAATCCTAGACTGAACAAGTGTGTCACACTTGCTGTTCCAATTATATGAGGTGACTAAACTAGGAAATATAATCTACTGGGTATAACTATACACTCTCAGTCAATCACTCATTAAGGGGACCTTGGATTATCAAACACCCTATGGGAAGGAAGAGGGAAATCCTCTGTTGATCACTCATACTTCATATATGACTTATAACATACTCAATGATAGCCGTTATAACTCCCCAGTTATGTAGAAGCATTAGGTTATATTAAAGTCTGTCACTTATCGTATGTAATGTCGATAACCGCAAGTCTAAGGACTACAGGACATTCTGTCACTTGTGAACTTGATATGTGTCACCCAAGTCATAGTTTCACGGTGGGTTAGTCCAGTACATCTTGCTTGATGTACCTATGTGTCTGCGTTACTGCCTAGCTATTAGTGTATATGCCCTAGGACCAGTTGTTGGATATGTGTACTATATGCATACGTGATACTTCATATATCATAGCATTGTCATTGTTAAGCATTTGGTACATCTGCATTAAGTGTACATTTGCCATTTGCATAAACAATATCCTTAGAGATATATTCTATATGGGCTCAAAGATTATCCCTGGTTGAGTGCCATAGTGGTTAAAATACAGCTATGGTACATGTAAGACTAGTTTATGCGTTAGTTGATCATGGTTTGCTAACGCAAGCATATGGGTATATAAAGATAGATATACTGGACTGACCCACCTTGAGGATTCAATTTGGTGTCACAAGTTACTCTCACAGTAATAGAGGTGTATTTGTCCTTTGACTTAAGGTCATTGACATCTCTATATGGTAAGTGGTATGCTTGATACAACCTAATGCTTCGCCATAGTAGGAGAGTCATAATAGTTGTTATTAGGTATATCATAAGTCATATAAGAGGTTTAATGAGCCAAGAGAGGATTTGCCCCTTCCATAAGTGGAAGCTTGATATCCATGGGCCTCATATATGGATGCATGATTGAAAGTGTATGACTATACCTAGGTGAAAGCTTGATTAAGTCATTACTATTAGATTAAGTTTAACAAGTGTAACACACTTGTCTAATCAGAATGTTAGCTAGAAAAAGGCCTATAATACATAGATGCTTTGTTACTGTTTAGGGGATGTCAATGATGACAATTATTCTGATGACTTGGGTAGCAACGATATATTTCTATGTGTCACTTAGTGCTTATAATAATATGAGGCCATCACCGCCAACGTCAGAGGAACTTACAGGATCACACACTTAGACACTCGTGATCTCGTATTGATCTCAAATAGCCTATAAATTGAATCATTGGATGATTCAGATTTTCTAGAGACTAATGCTTAGAGATTGCCATGATAAGGAGACGATTTTATTTAGTTCATGGTTGACAACTAGTTGACATCTAGTGGACCACATTTGATCTCGTATGATTTGGGTGGTCAAAATGTGTCAAACAAGGATCTAGGTACAAGATAGACTAGGGACCTAAGTCATATTATTAAATAAAATATTTATTTAGCAAGAGAATTTTTCTCTTGGCTAAATGAAGGGCTAGGCCCATTTTAATTAATATGTTTATTATAAAATAGTGTTAGGCCCCTAATGAATAAATATATTCATACATTTATTCTTAAAGAAGGCTAGGCATATTTTTTTATTAATATATTTATCTTAAAATGTTGCTAGGCACATTCTTAAATATATTTATACAGTTGGGACCCCGGGCAATTTAAAATTTTATAAAATACAGTGGAAGCGATGCCCGAAACAAGTTTCCTAATTCAATAGGACTGGCTTACGAATGATCCACCGGATGTGATAAAATAGGTACCATTTTATGCAATTTCAGGAGTAGTCGATGATGAGGTTGAGACGTGCAAGTGCTCGTCCTTTACACTTGTGCACATATGGGCTCCTCAAGAAATCTCTCATTTCTCATTCGGTGCTAGCCTTGGGAAGAAGATCTATGCCTATAGGTTTCTCTTGCTTGCTGATGACTCAAAAATTTATGGTAAATTTTATAGTAATTATATAATCTTTTTGAGTCATAATTATGCTCTCTTGCTTGTTTTTAAACTTATTTAGTTGATTATTTCAGAATCTACACCTCTTCTTGTTTTTGATAATTTTCAGGTAAAAAGGGATTATTTTCAATAGATTTGAGAAAATCAAAAGCTGGAAACAAAATCAACACGAAATTTCAAGCTCAAGGGACAATTTCAGAATTTTTCTTATTTTACACCCCTGTGAAAAATGAACTAAAATTTTCATGGTGGTGTGAGAAAAAATTAATTTCGGGAAAATTAGCTGCCGCGCCTAGTCTTCCGCCACCGCCACTATAGACAAAGATTTGAAAGCAAAATTAGAGAAAACTAGGGCGCGATTTCAAAATCAAAAAATATAGAACCCTTCTATAAATCGAGGAGAAGATTTCAAGCCTAGGATGGTCCACTTTAATCAAGAATCAAGGGAGAAATCGAGGAAGGCGCCGCTAGGGCTCGGCCTTTCGCCAAGAGGCATAGACACCATCTCTGTTGGCAAAATTTTCATAGAAGCTTCGCCCAAGGGTGGAGACGACACGCTAAAAATTTCAGATCGAAAGGAGTTCAAACGAGGGAGAAATCAATGAAAAAAAATTTCAGCCAGAAGGGGAAATTGTGTTTCACTATAGCACTTACTGTAACAGCCGAAAAATCACGGGGCTATGAAATTTGAACTAAAATTTTCACACCCCCGTGAAATTAGTAAAAAGTTTATTTTACCTCTTTTGAACTCTTAATTTTTTAAAATGAATTATTATTGTGTTTCCTTCTCCATGATAGTGAAAATTTAGTAAAAACTTTCTTCGGGACTTAAGGAGTAATTTCTTTTTAATTCTGTAATGACTGGACGATTTTTACTCTATTAATTATTATTTGAACGGTAATTTTGGCTCTGTGATTTATTTGCTTTGAAATTATTATTTGCACGTTTTAGGGTTTGTAATATGGACCGAAAGGTGATTTATAAACTTAGAACCCACCTAGAAACCTAGACTATGAAAGTAGCTAAGTCCTAGAACCCTAATTTATGATGCTTATTTTACACATAAGTATTTTTGATTTCATTGTTTCAGACATGATAATATGAACCGAATGGTGATTTTAATTGTTAGAGCCCCTTAGGTAAAACCTATAAAATTAAAGTACGAAAATATTTAATTTTACTTGAGAAATAGACATTTTGTTAAATACTGAGTAGTGATCATTCCAAATTTCATAGTATTTTTCATACTTATTTGGTAGTCTTTTGAGCCATAGTCTTACTCTTTTACTTTGCATTTATACCCTTTTTTACCAAATACTTCAGAATCTACACAATCTTTGGTTTTTAATCAATTTCAGATAAAAAGGCATTATTATCACTGGTTTTCGAGCAATATCAATGCATGAATGAGTTCTAATCATCAAGAGGAGTCTATCCAGCAAATTTCAAGAAAAAAGGAGCCAAATTGCAAAAATACGGCGCTACCGTATTTTTGAGCGCAACTCTCACGGTACCGTATTTCTCAGCAGAAGTTTTGGGCGAAATACGACACTACTGTATGAATCTTCACGGTTCTGTATTCTTCAGCGTTCTTAAACAGAAAGTTTTGACAGAAATACGGCACTACCGTGGGAAATTACATGGTGCTGTATTATTCGACGATTTTGACCAGAGACTTTTGGAAGAATTATGGCAGTACCGTGAGGGTTTCCACGGCACCATATTTTGTGCAAATTCTGACCAGAAGGATTTGGCAGAAATACGGCACTAACGTATTTTAGAGAAAAAATCTCACGGCACCATAATTTTTGTCTGGAACTCACAGAATGAAATACGGCACTGTCGTATGAATTGTCACGGTGCCGTATTTTGGAACTCAGAATTCTGATTTTTCTGCCCGATTCTTGCAAAGACCATATCTTTTGATCTAGACCTCCAAATTGATATCCGAAAGAGGCGGTGGACTCATATTTAAGAGGAGAAAAATATAGAAAGTGAAAGCAATGAATTTTATCATGAATCTACGGAGAAATTGAGGGAGAGGCAGAATTGCTAGGGTTCATCGGTTCTCCACCTACAGACTACTTCCGGCCATGAAAATTGACAAAGAGCTTCACCTAGTGAAGGAGAACGTGCATCTGAAGTTTGAAAACAAAAGGATTCCTATTGGAGGAGAAATCAATGAAACAGCGGTGACAGTGCTAATTCCAGGCAAATACGGTGCTATAATTTCATTACAGCACTATTTTGTAACTCTTTTCTCCTCTTTGTGATTCCTATTCATACAGAAACATGTTTTATTGTAATTCATTCATCATGGTAGTTTAATCTTTCTTTGGGACATGGGGGTGTAATCTCTTTGTTTCTTAATGGCTGGAAAACCCTAATTTTGTCAACTGATCTTATTATGATAATTTTACTCGTGTGATTATTTGTTCTTTAATTCTCCTTTGTGTCTTAAATAGTAGCATGTTTTAGAGTTTTGCAAAATAGACCGAGAGGTTGATTGTTTGAAATTCGGAACCCTAGGAATTGTTGAGTTTGGAACTATCGTAAGAGATTAGGTAGTTCTTCGAATTCTGATTTTTAGTGATTTTATTGCCATGTTGAATTTCTGATACTTTGGATTGAGTTAATGTGTAGACTTGATTTGATATTGCAAGAGATTGAGTATCGAGTCGTTGGAAACCCTTGAGTAAAACTAGTGTTGAGACTCGGATGCACGAGAGTGATCTTTGAGTTTCCACTTGAGGTGATCAACCTAAAATTCGGATGCATGAGAGTGATCCTTGAGTTCTTAGCTGATGGTTTACTTATTTTCAGCATTGAATAGATCTTGTGCGAGAGTGGGGATCAGTTCTTTGTATGATTGTCTGCGCGAGAGCGAGACAATTTATTTATAAAGTAAATTTTACCTTTACCATAATAGAATTAGATTGACAAATATTTATCTTAATCTAGTCATTAGAAATTAAAGTAGATGAACCCCTAGTCCCGATTTCCTCTCCGATATTTTCTCCGTGTTCTTTTTGATAGTTTGATTCACTATTTTCCGATTGCCTAGCTAGCGAGAAATCGATTATTCAGTACTTGACAACAAGGTCTCTGTAGTTCGATATCTATTTTATTACTTCGAGTATCTGTGCACTTGTGGACACAACAAGTTTTTGGCGCCGTTGCTGGGGACCTTGGTTTTGTCGATATTGAAGATATCGAGATTATTACTAGACTAGGTTTTATTTACTATTTTGTTTTTTTTATTTTCTATTTTCTTGAAATCACTTGATCTATCTACTTGGCATGCGCAGGAATCTTAGGTCAGGACCACTTGTACCTTTTGATCCTGAGATAAACAAGACTCTGAGACTGCAAAAGAGATTGAGATTTGAGGAGACACAAGTTGTAGAAGAAAGAGAATAAGAATCCATCATGGCTGAAAGAAGGACATTGCGCGACTATGCAGCCCCAAATACACAGGGAATTCATTCCAGCATCACTAGGCCTGCTATAGATGCGAACAACTTTGAGATCAAGTCAGCGTTCTTATCGATGATTCAACAGAATCAATTTGCAAGTGTTGGGGTATGCCCTTAAGGCTAATGTTTGAGGCCTTGGGTTATTATCAGTATCATGTATAAACTCTATGTTTATAAAGGCAATGGTTGTTATTCAGGTT
>JANTFE010011622.1:0-12820 GCA_027562315.1 Costus pulverulentus | reverse complement strand
TTGAACTCGGTTTTACCTAGCATATGATCGATCTTATATGAAACATCCTGTATCGTTCATGAATTGTGTCATTTGTTTGGGGTTAAGAACATGGGATGTTACATAGGGGGCCCGTGGATATCAAGCTCCCCTCAGGAAGAGGCAAATCCTCTGTCTGTCTATTGATCTTCTTATATGGGTCATGACGTACTCAATGACAACCCCTACCAACTATGGTGATGTGTTAGGTTGTATCAAAGCATATCCCTAACCATATAGAAGAGTCAATTGCCTCAAGTCATGGGATCAATGCATCTCTTATGACTTTTGAGGTTAACTCATGACACCAAGTTAGAGCCTCACAGTGGGTTGGTCCAGTATATCCACCATTGATACACCCATATACCTGCAATAGCACCTCGTGCCTAACCAAGTCTCACATATATCAGAGATGTCCCTTATCCACTCAGGTACTTGACTAGGGACATAACTTTGAGCTCAGATGAAATCTATCTCTAGGGACATTATCATGCAGATGTAAACATAGCACAATAACGACAATGTCAGAATGATATATATAAAATATCAATGTCAAGTAATACAAAAGACAGGCCAACAATGGGTCCAAGTGCATATACACCAACATGGTGCACATGAGACTAGTATATGCGTTGTTGAGCATAGGGTGTTAACGCAAACACATGGCTATATTAGGGTTGATATACTGGACTGACCCACCGTGACAAGTTAATCTCATAGTGATAGAGGTGCATTTATCTTTAAACTTGAGGTAGTTGATATTTCTAAATGGTAAGTGGAATGCTTTGATATAACCTAACATATCGCCATAGTAGAGGAGTCATTGTTAGGGAATACCGGGTGTAATTTAAAATTTTGCAGTCCCAGGACGCAGCGGAAGAGTCATTACACCCGAAACATATTCCTTTCCCAAGGATCCATGCAAGAGAGAAAACATAAGGATGTGTTAGAGATGTACCTCTTTTACTTGTCGAGATGTTGAAGCCATGATGAAGGCGCCCAAGTGTTCGCCCTCTACAAGTATCCACGCGTCGACCGTCTCAACGTTGCTCCCTTCCACGCTTGGTGCTAGCCTCGGGAAGAGAATCAAGCCTTTGTCACCCTCTTCTTGTCTTGCGCCACCTCCAAGGTAGAAGCGCCAAGAAGAAGTGAGGATGAAGAAGATGCACCAAGTACTTCCTTCTTCTTCTATACTTGCGCCACCTTCAAGCAAGGTGCGTCTATGGCCAACGAAGTAAAGGGGGCTTGTGGCAAGGAGACGCCACCAAGCACCGAGACTCCTTGCGCCAAGAAGAGAGAGAGAAGAAGAAGAACTTGCACCTTTGATGGAAGAAGGAGAGCTCCAAGCACTCAAGTTGTCGTCCTCTATGTCTTCACGCCTCCCAGAGACTAGATTATTTAAGAGGGGGCGACAAGGGCTTATTTTTTATAGAGATCAATGGCAGTTAGGGTTAATTGGAAGGGCATCAATCTCATTCATGCGCCAAGGCACGAAGATAGCTTGCCTATTTTAGGTATAGGCGCAAACCCTAATTTAGTTAGGGTTCTAATTATATAAATAATCAGCCCCATATGCGCCTAACACTTTCCAATTAATTATTTTAAGTGATTAAATTCAAATCCAATTTGAATCAATCACCTAGGAGATACCAAAAATAGCATTAGCGCAAATCCTAATCCAACTAGGAATCCATAAGTGCTTATCCTATTATTTTATCCCCATTATACCCTTTTAGCTCCTTGGCTTCTCATTACAACTTATTAGCATGCCCCATTAAGCAATGGGCTTAGCCCAAGGTTCATTATGCATGCTAACCATGTAACTAGATCCAATCCAAACCCAAGGTAAAATGAAACTAACCATGGTTAATTTGGTCAATATGCCAAAAATGGAAGTTGGCCCTAATAAGTTTCTTCCATCTCATCAGGCCTATTGGCGCTGATGAAATCTTCCAAACTGATCCAAGTTATCCAATAACTTGATCCTAAGGCTTCTGATTAAAGCAACATCAAGAGTCTATTGCGTGTGACCCCGTAGGATCCATATGACGATAGCAATGATGTAAACATCATAAGTAGTGAGGGGTATCTAGCAACACATCACTACTACCCATGTCATCGGACTTAAGTCATATGGCAACAACTCCTAAACAAGCAACGAGGATTCCCATGCATTATATATATCCCTTTGCCTGAACTAATATCCTGCCATTGGATTAGTCTCATGTTTATTAATCCAATCTATTGGTCATGACTCAATCAGTGTGGTCACACATTCCTGTCATGCACCAATGAGGTGGGGCGCCCCATAGTGGATATCATGCTTCCCCTAAAGGAAGGGGCAAATCCTACTATTGGTCATCCATGTCTCTACATGACTTATGACCTGCCCAATGACAATCGTTTTGGTCTCCCAATTACGGAGAGACATAAGACTGCATCAAAGCATATCCATCATCAAATCTAGACATGAATACCTCAAGTCTAAGGATCAATGCAAACCTCTCACATGTGAGATTGACTTGTTGACTAGACGGGTCAATCCTCACGGTGGATCACTCCAGTGCATCCAATGCACCTGTATGTCTGCGTTACTGTGCCTCGCACCTAACCAGCCCATACACCAGTCTCACATGTACCAAAGCTGTCCCATATCTACTAAGGTACCTTGACTGGGGATAGCTTCTGAGAATGGATCCAACCAAACTCCTGGGACATTATTTATGCAACTCTATACATCGACGCAGGTAGAAAAGTCTGCATAATAATGACCATGCCTTTATAAAGAATAATAGTTCTATCAAAGTACATTCAAACAATGTCTGACCATGTCCATACATTGGTCTGCAGGGCATATACACCAACAGTCTTAACAGTTGTCATTGGGTGTAGCATAAGTTATAAGAGAGGTTCAACTAATCAAGAGAGGATTTGCCCCTTTCTTAATTGGATGCTTGATATCCATGGATGCATGACTAAAGGTATAAGGTCAAATCCAAGTGAAAGCATGATTTAGTCATAATCATTAGATTGGGTTAAACAAGTGTGACACACTTGTCCAATTAGGATATCAGTCTGGCAAACGAATTATAGTGCATAGATACTTTATTATGGATTAGGGGGATGTCGGTGATGATAGCCATTCCGATGACTTAGGTAGCAGTGATATGTTGCTAGATACCCCTTACTGCTTGTGGTGATCGTCATATCATCACTCCTAATGTTAGAGGAATCTATAGGGTCACACACCTAGATACCCAAGATTTTAAATTTATCGGGTAGCCTTTTGATTAAATCATGTTATGATTTGAGTCTGTTTGAGAGATCGTTGTATTTTGTTTGAGAGATCGTTGCATTTGGAATGCATGAGATGTGTTGGAGGATGTCATGATTGAGCTTGACTTACTTGGACATTTGTTGAACTCTAGTTGACCTTGTGTGACCTCAATGCTTTGTGGGTTATTTAGCTTCCACTGTCTCTAGTATGACTTATTTAGCTTCCGCTGCGCTAGAGGCTATGTCAGTGGGTTTTTCCAGATTGCTATCTGTGTCTATTTTAACAAATTTGAATCATCATCTTTATCCATGATCTCTAAGATCAGATGATATTGCTGCAGCACATACTTGAGTGCTAAGTTCCATGCTATGGCCCCAATAAGAATTATATTGGACCATCGAGTACCAGGAACTAAATCAAGTTCAAGTAAATGAAGCTGCTTCCATGGCTGCCACAAGAAGCTGCAATGTATTCAGCCTTAATTGTAGAATTTGCCACTATAGTTTGTCTAATGCTTTTCTAGCACACAACACCACAACAAGGCAAAACACAAATCCTAGCTGTGATCAGTAGTCATTAGACTGGAACAAAGTATCAGTGTACCCCTGTACACAAAATTCTTCCTGTCTATCACAGACTACAGCTTAATCCTTTTTACTTTCCAAGTATATATAAGGATTGCTTTCATAGCTATCTAGTGTCAAACACTGGGATCTGATTGAAATTTGCTGGCTATGCTCCAAGCATCTGCCACAAATGGTCTTGTGTATATTACACAAAATATGATCTATCCTATACCCAATGTATCAGTATTTTAGACCCATGTTACTACTCCCCAGCTGTGTCATAGGACATAGCATCTTTGTGAGAGTCAGACCATATCTTTCTGGAAGGTATTATTATTTGGATTCACCCAATATAAACCTCTCCAGAAACTCCTGGATGAACAAAGATTGACTAAAGGGCAATGACTTTCTTGGATCTCTATCTATAGATCCTCATGCCTAGGATGTAGGCATCATTCCCTAGATCATTCTTCTCGAAATACTTCTCAAGCCTCGTCTTCACCGTGTGAAGAGCTGAGATGTCATTCCGTGTGAGGAGAATATCATCAATCATCTAGAACAAGAAATACTATGATGCTCCCACTGATCTTCTTGTAAACACAGGCTCTTTTCAACATGCTTGCATAACACCATGCATATCTTTATGGCCTTGATATGAAAACCTTTCGGCTATTTCCTTGTAGACATCCTATTCCAGATGTCCATTTAAGAAAAGCAGTTTTCATAACAACACGCCATAACTGATCATGCAATTACAACAAGCAGATTCCTAATGGACTTAAAACACAGCTATTGGTGAAAAATTTCATCATTATCCACCTAGTAGATTTGCCTGAAATTTCTGTTCACAAGCTTGCCTTCCAAGGTAACAATGTCACCTTCCATGTCTATCTTCCTCGAAGATCTATTTACAGCCTATGGGTGTTACCCTTTTGGCGGCTCATCCAAGTCCCAAACTTGATTAGCAGACATGGAATCCATTATGGTTCTCATGGCGCTTAGCCATTTCTTGGAATCTGGTCCACTGTCCGCTTCCATTTCCTCATAAGTCTCAGGTTTATCCTAGATGAAAAATTCATTATGCCCAGCATTTCGAATCCATCCAGACTTATGTGGTTCCTGTGTTACTTGAACTGCAGGTTACTTTGAACCTGTATGTGAGATTATACTCTCCATTTGTGTCTAATTATATTGTGGTTAATTCTGGACCTTGTCCCAATCAATTCTACTCCCACTAGCTTCTTTCAAAAGAAACATCTTCGCAAGAGAGACAGTAGTTTGAGCAACAAATAGTTTGTTCTCTTTGGGATAGAGTAAGCACTCTACAGTGCTCCACAAACACATACTTTTGAATTACTGCATATTACATTCCTAAATCCTTTGAAGAAATGGGATATTTGCAATTTCCAACTCATAAGCTATTTTAGACATACTTTTCAATGGAGTGACAGTACATCTGATTGCATAGCGTCAAAAAGTAGTAAATTTGCATGACTATTCAAAGAAGGAACCACATCCAATGTGTTTCTCTTTCTTTCTTTGAAATTCACCACACAGTTGTGGTGTTCCAAGTAAGCTGTGAGATAACCCCCACACTCCTTAGGACAGTCATCAAATTTTCCATTAATCACCTTGATCCAAACAAAGTGCTTTAATAGATCCTTCAATTTGATTCTGCACTTCATTTTGAACTTCTTGGATTTCTCCAAAGTTCTTAGGTTGGATAAGGTATACCCACACCTAATGAAGTATATAACACCTCTTCGTTCTTGTCTACATGGGTCCACACACATTGTTGTGTAATAGATCCAACAAGCCACTAACCCTTCCACCCTTATAGTGGAGGCAGCATCTGTCACTTTGTTCCTTTGAACAGGGCTCACATGTATCATAATCCTGAAAGGATAATGATCCCAACAGTCCATGGACCTTTGGATGTGACCATTGTTCTATGGCTCAAGAGACAATGCTATAAGAGGGTGTTGATTGAATCATTGGATCTGATCTCATGTTACATATAGAACTAAAAACTATTATCATCAGTATCACTTTAATAGAACATCACATATTTAAAGAAAAATATCATTTATTATTTCAAACTGAAGTCCTCTCCAAAAGGAATGATGTTCTAATACATAAGCTGATACATAATAGCAAAGTTCTAGATAAAGTCTTCAAGGCAGTGAGATGATATCAGCAGCATCCAATGCTCCGTCCTTGACCCGAGAGTCAATCCCACCACGCCTCATCACCCTACTTCTTTTGAGCTCCTGCACATGTAAAACATATGTGAGCCTCACATGCGGTACCCAGTACCCATGAATAAGAAGTAGACATAAAGACCTCGGTAACACAATACTTGAAGCGGATGGATTACATCCCTTCTTCTTTGCCATGCTCTTCTTGGGCCTCAATCCTCTTCGAAATACCCATGCATTCCCAGTCTTTTGAAGTATTAGCTTCGAAGATACAGAACCATGGTCATTCTCAGATTCAGGCATACACTCTGAAGATCCAACAGAACTCTCCTGATCTTTGTCTATAGAGCATGGTGTGAAGAGACCTTTGAGATGTATAATAAGATTATAAATCCCCATCTCATCACACTCAACTTTGACCTCTGGGGTCATGCACTCTAAGACAAGAGCAGTGTACTGTAAGTTATCTTCACAATGTTCAAGATATACATTCCACTCCCACTCAGTAGTGAAATACATACTGGGCTGGGATGGAGGCCTTTCAAGAAGATGCACCTTATTTTCTTATTCGAGTATCTTGGACAAAATCTTGAACCACTTTGTCCAATTTGTCCCATCCAATTTGTTTTTATAAAGTTTCAATCTTAGATCAGGAGATGCCATGATGGGGGTAGGAGCCATGCACCAAAAAAATATAAGTGGAGCCTAAGGACACCCTATCCTAAGGGTACCCTAATACTCCACCCTTGCATTGCATGCATCATTTTAGTTTAGTTTTATCTTCAAGTACAACATGTAGCTACATATGGTAGGTTTCGTATTTTTTTTCTTTTATCAAAATTATATCGCATCATGGTAGGACTAGTTCATGGCATATTGTAATAACATAGGCAAGCTCTAGGCCAGCTGAAGTAAGTTCAATCACTCATTCAACTAAGTAAGCTCTCAAAAAGGAAAGTCAGTATCCAAGACAGTTCAACTGAAGACTTAAGTTAGGGGGTTAAGGCACTTCAACTCCCTTACCTTTTGAAACCAAGACATCACTTATCCAACTCCATATTCGGCCACACAATCAAGAAAAGATCAGCCCATCAAATACACCAAGATCCATCAATCAAGGAGTGATTGATTGAAGACTTAATGCATTCACACCCAAGCAAGGAAAGGAATAAACGTTGCAAGCAAAGCAAGGAATATTCCAAGGCATCTTCTCCCTCATTTCGGCAACAATTCAAATTCAAATTCAAGGGGATTTCGCAGCCATCCAATGCCAAGAAATAATTTTTGAAATTCAAAGAACTTCCAAGAAGGGGCGGGCCAAAGAAGGAAGAAATTTCAGCATTTAATTGTGTTCCCACCTTTGTTCAAAATCTCTTCATTTTTGTACTAGGCACCAAAGAGGAAATGACCACTCTACCCATGGTCTTGCTTGCATATATATGTGTAATCATCTCATGCATTTCAATAGTTGAAGTTGAATGAAAATTATTGAGTAGTTTGTTAGTAAAGTAATTCTAGGTGCATGTGTCACCAAGTCTTCTTCTCTTCCCCTTCACTTGTCTAGTCGAGCCTTCCTCCCTCTCCATCTCCACATCTAGCCGAGCACTTCACCCACCAAGGTTGCAAGCCATGAGCCATCTCTTCAACAAGATTGTGCAAAGAACTCTTGAAGCCGAGAACCATCTTGATGCAGGTTCATCATAAGCTAAGTGTTCTTAACTCGTTTTTGGTTCTTGTTTCCTCTTTTCTTCCAAGAGCAAATCCTACACCTTACTTGATCTTTGTAGGATGATGGCCCTTGATCTTGGAGTTGATCTTGGCGCATCTCCCTCTTTCCCCCTTTTTAGTTAGTCTCGCTTATTGTCTAGGCAAGGGAATTTGGAGGCTTAACCTCCCTCTTGCAATTTTGTTGTTGTAAACCTCTTAACTTTTATAACTCACCCACACCTGTGTGGGCTTGTTGGATTGTTCTGTGTGTAACCATCATCTACCATCAGAGTTGGATCAGTGAAGAACGGGGTGGCACGCCCTTTCAACTCTCAAAGGGCGCAAGGTGAGTGTCTTTAAGATTTAGCATTTTATTCCAATTACATGCTTAGAGTAGTTTAATATGTGCTTGCTTTTCTTTAATTTTAATGATTTTTTCCTCTCTATAGTTTTATAAAAAAAAACATATCTTGCATTTTCTAGTTTCCCGTCACGTGTCTTCCCACCACATCATGCCATCTACAATAAGCAAATAAGTAAGATAAGTACAATGATAAAGCATTTAACTAGGACTTTAATTAAATGCTATGCTCCCACTATTTCCAAAACAAGTCAAGAACTCTCAAACTCAACATACAAATAAGTGAGTAGAATCCTAATTTCACATGAGGTCTCCGCGACTCACGAGGGTGAGTTGGGATGCACAAAGTGATCTCATGCTTCTTTAGGTAGACCTTCCAACCAATTGTGTCGTGCACAACTCCTCTTAGTTAAGACAGACAAGGCGCCCTGTGTCCAGTGAGGGTTGGATACAACACAGAACCCTATCCTCTCAATAGCTGTCTCTAGTGATTCATCATGTCAGTGACATATGAAAAACTAGTCAAGTCTGATCCTAACCGTTATGCCCAGGGTCAATGAGTTTTCTTGCGAAGGCGCGCCCGGTTAAAACGGACTGGGGAAACCATTGCCACCACACACCTCCTAAAGATAAGTGGGTGTGTCCCACGAGGGTGGGAAACAGTTCACAACACCACTGATCGATAGTTTGATGAGGGCTACGCGTTAGAAGGCTACCGACTTGATATTTCAATGAGAGTTTTGCATGTTTATTTTATTCTTTTCTAGCATGCAATTTTCCTATGGTTATGGCAACAAAGGAAAAACATCATAGGCATGCTATGGACAGAATAATAAACCATCACAGGCATGCTAGTTTGGTCGATATGGTCATAGCCCTTTTCATACACATAACTTGTCACGAGCCATGTGACATGTTATCGTGCATCCAAGGGTTGCGAGTCCCTATAGCAAATCAGCCCATGCCAAAAGCCGAAAGCATGAGTCCTTCTTTCAGCCGCAAGTCCATCACCACGCTTCCAAAGCTGGCACCACTACTGACTTCAGTTGAAGAAAACTCCTTGTTGTCAAGATGAAGCCTTAACCTATCTACTAAATCTACATCTTTTCTAAAGCAAGTTGAAAAATCTTTACATCAAGATAGGGAGAGAACAACACGCAGGTGGAAAGAGATTTTACAAGCATTCATTACAAGTGGAAACATGCTTCCACATCACAACACAGGAGGGCTCTCGCTATGACCATATCAACCCAATCAAGTGGCGCATGTAGAATTTGAAAAGCCGGAAAAAATCAAATTTTAGCCCCTTATGCGCCAACATCATCCAAAGCATTCTCTTAACCAAATTTATGCTAAAATTTAGATCAAGTTTCATAATGATTTCATAGACCCTATTGGCTGGCAGTTATTGTCAAATCAAGAGACCGGCCAGTCCGAAGACACAATGCCCGTCCTACTTGACAAGACCACGTACACCTTTGATCTTAAATCAATCATAAAACACAATCAAATTTCGGCCATAAAATTGAAAAGAGAAGTTTAGATAAAAGAAACGCTTTCTAGGTGAAACGCGCATGGATAGAAGAAAAATTTTCCAAAACTTTTTCACACAAACAAACGTACACTTTGTGTTTCTCACAAGTACCTCTGATACCACTATTAGGGAATACCGGGTGTAATTTAAAATTTTGCAGTCCCAGGACATAGCAGAAGAGTCATTACACCCGAAACATATTCCTTTCCCAAGGATCCATGCGAGAGAGAAAACACAAGGATGTGTTAGAGGTGTACCTCTTTTGCTTGTCGAGATGTTGAAGCCATGTTGAAGGCGCCCAGGTGTTCGCCCTCTACAAGTATCCACGCGTCGACTGTCTCAACGTTGCTCCCTTCCACGCTTGGTGCTAGCCTCGGGAAGAGAATCAAGCCTTTGTCACCCTCTTCTTGTCTTGCGCCACCTCCAAGGTAGAAGCGCCAAAAAGAGGTGAGGATGAAGAAGATGCGCCAAGTACTTCCTTCTTCTTCTATACTTGCGCCACCTTCAAGCAAGGTGCGCCTATGGCCAACAAAGTAAAGGGGGCTTGTGGCAAGGAGATGCCACCAAGCACCGAGACTCCTTGCGCCAAGAAGAGAGGGAGAAGAAGAAGAACTTGCGCCTTTGATGGAAGAAGGAGAGCTCCAAGCACTCAAGTCGTCGTCCTCTATGTCTTCACGCCTCCCAGAGACTAGATTATTTAAGAGGGGGCGAAAAGGGCTTGTTTTTTATAGAGATCAATGGCGGTTAGGGTTAATTGGAAGGGCATCAATCTCATTCATGCACCAAGGCACAAAGATAGCTTGCCTATTTAGGTATAGGCGCAAATCCTAATTTAGTTAGGGTTCTAATTATATAAATAATCAGCCCCATATGCGCATAACACTTTCCAATTAATTATTTTAAGTGATTAAATTCAAATCCAACACCTAGGAGATACCAAAAATAGCATTAGCGCAAATCCTAGTCCAACTAGGAATCCATAAGCGCTTATCCTATTATTTTATCCCCATTATACCCTTTTAGCCCCGTGGCTTCTCATTACAACTTATTAGCAAACCCCATTAAGCAATGAGCTTGGCCCAAGGTTCATTATGCATGCTAACCATGTAACTGATTCCAATCCAATTTAACCCAAGGTCAAATGAAACTAACCATGGTTAATTTGGTCAATATGCCAAAAATGGAAGTTGACCCTAATAAGTTTCTTCCATCTCATCAGGCTCATTGGCGCTGATGAACTCTTCCAAACTGATCCAAGTTATCCAATAACTTGATCCTAAGGCTTCTGATTAAAGCAACGTCAAGAGTCTATTGCGTGTGACCCCGTAGGATCCATATGACGATGGCAATGATGTAAACATCATAAGTAGTGAGGGGTATCTAGCAACACATCACTACTACCCATGTCATCGAACTTAAGTCATATGGCAACAAATCCTAAACAAGCAACGAGGATTCCCATGCATTATATATATCCCTTTGCCTGAACTGATATCCTGTCATTGGATTATTCTCATGTTTATTAATCCAATCTATTGGTCATGACTCAATCAGTGTGGCCACACATTCCTGTCATGTACCACTGAGGTGGGGCACCCCATAGTGGATATGATGCTTCCCCTGAAGGAAGGGGCAAATCCTACTATTGGTCATCCAATGCTTCTACGTCCGCCACTCCCTAGATCTGATTCATTTAGTCTGATAAAAAAGAAAGGCATTGGGCCAAGTTAGAATAAGACCACTTCTCAAACGGTCCTACACTGGAATTACCAGTCACTCGATATACGAAAAAAAATCAATACGGCGATGACTGAACTGAAAGGATCACAAGGAGGAGAAAGCTTGAGTTATTCTTTTATTTGAGTGAAGAGCTAACCGCTCCATGGGCCTGACTTCAACTTCAAGGCTTCTAGTAGGGGTGAGGATTCGGATCGGTAAAATCGGTTTTTACCGATTACTGAAAAATTCGGTAAAAATAGTTCGGTTAAAAATATTTCGGTTTCGGTAACGATAAATGATTTAGTGAATATCGGTTTTCGGTTTTCGGTTCAGTTTTTAAAAATCAGTTAGGTAAAAAACTGATTTACCGATAAATTATATTTCCCCTAGCACCCTGGGAGGATGTTAGTATAGATTTCATAATGGGGTTACCCCGCACTATGCGTAACAAGGATTCTATTATTGTAGTGGTGGACAGGTTCACGAAGATGGCCCATTTTTTTCCATGTCTCAAAACTGCCGATGCCACCTTGATAGCTGATTTATATTTCAAGGAAGTTGTAAAGCTGCATGGTATCCCTGTCTCCATCACTTCTGATCGGGATCCTAAATTCATAAGTCACTTTTGGAGGACCATAAACTTTGAAATCTTTTGCTTCCATTACCATGTCTCCTGTCAAGAGAATGGTTTCCAAGAGAAAGGGGAAGGCTCCAGCTAAATCCTCAGCTCCACCTCCACCACCGAACCCCTATGGTATTGTCTTCAGGGATGATGTGCAAGAGCAGCGTTACAATCAACTTCTTACCAGACGCATCGTCAAAACAAAGTATGCCGACATGAGGGCATTGGAACATTTAAGGCTTAAGGAAGATGTGCTTTGGATGTTTGATCAGATTGCCACTAAAAGGTTCTTCCCTATGGACCCTCAGACCTATCTGACCCTTGTTCTTGAGGTACTTAGTAGTTTGAAAGTTGATTTAGATAAGTATACCAATCGTCCAGCAAAGGGAGAAATCAAGTTCAGAATGGCAAATGAAGAGAGGAAACTTACATTGAGGGAAATCAGGCATATTTTTCATCTACCAAATGAGGGACGCACTAAGGCCCCTATTGGATTTATAGAGAATGTTTTCTGGAGTCAGATCACAACTGAGACCAGATTTTCACCATCATCAGCTAGAGCCACCAGTATTTCAAACCCTTGCATCAGATACATTCATCGGGTTCTTGCACATACTGTCTTCGGGCGAGGAGACAGTGATGGTATGGTTCGACACACCGAGCTCTTCTTTTTATGGTGCATGTTACATGATTACTTTGTAGATGTGGCATTTTGTTGGGGTATGCCCTTAAGGCTAAATGTTTGAGGCCTTGGGTTATTATCAGTATCATGTACAAACTATGTATATGTTTTATAAAGGCAATTGTTGTTATTCAGA
>JANTFE010011613.1:0-11547 GCA_027562315.1 Costus pulverulentus | reverse complement strand
TCAGAAGAACATATATTGCAGCAGACAATGTAGCTAACTGAATAATAACCATGCCTTTATAAACATAAACGTTTATTACACAATACTGTTACAATCCCAAGGCCTCAAACATTAGGCTTAAGGGCATACCCCAACACTAGATACCCCTCTCTGATCGTGATAATGTAAGTTATCGTTACCGACGTTGAAGGAAACCCTTAGGGTCGCACAATTTGATGATATGGCTTACTTATATCAGATCGTGTGGATTGAATTGTTTTAGTCCAATTTAAAGGAATTTAAATTCTGATTTGAAGTGAGATCTGGTCTGATCATGTTTGATTGATTAGGGCTTGAGATCGGTAAGCTTCGATCGGGAGAATTGATGCTTGATCGATGAGATCAAGAAGATCAAGAGATGTGTGTTAGATCTTGAGCCATTTGGTTCAAAGAGATCTAAACCATGGCTGGTTCGATTTGGTCTTTGAACCAAATAGAATTGAACCGGTTCACTTAGTGAACGCTTGGTTCAAAGGAGAAGGAAGTTTCGATGGTTCACTTTGACTGAATGCATGAGTATTAAGCACTTACTATATTTGGAAGTCGGTTTTCCAATTTGGAAAATGCCTCCACGATTGTAACGTGGCTCGCCCCCTCTTCTCCTCCCGTTTTTTCCTCTCGTGTTGGAGTGAGTCTTCACGAAAAAGGAAGAGAGTTCGATCAGCCGAGAGAGAAAAACATCTCCTTGTACACGATCAAGTTTTCCTTGGATCTTTGCTAGCACAAAGAGCACAAGGGAGTAAGCCTTCAACATCTTATGTGTGACCTCTTTGGAGAAGAGCCGATCGCCCTTTCTTCTTCCAAGTCATCACTCGAGCAATGGCCATGGTAATGCTTCAATCATCCTCTTACGGTTGGTTATACTTACAAGCCATGCGATCTTCATGAAACCTAGTTTTTCCGCCAATGCAAAAATTTTAGAAGCGCATCTGACTTAGGTTTCGACCCTTCACTTCTATGTGTCTGATTTTGCTCGAAAACACTCCAAAATAATGCATTTTTGCCTGAAAATCATGAAAAACCAAAATAGAAGTAGACTTTGCAATATTTGATGAATTCAGCATAAAAACAAGTAAAAGTTCCTCAATTTAGCATGAAAAGATATCTAAAATGATACAAAATATACTGTATATTTTGGTGTCATCAATAGTCCCTTTGCCAAACTGATATCCGATTAGACAAGTGTGTCATCACTTATTTTCACCCAATCACATGGTCATGACTTAATCAGGTTGTGAATAGGGTATGGCCATGCACTTTCAGTCAAATCCTTTATCTGTCCATTGACCTCCTCATATGGGTTGCGGCATGCTCAATGACAACCGTTATTACCTCCCAACTATGGCGAGGTGTTAGGTTGTATCAAAGCAAGTCCCTAACCATATAGAACAGTCAATGACCTCAAGTCAAGGGATCATTACATCTCCTGTCACTTGTGAAGATAACTTATGACACCAAGTCATATCCTCATAGCGGGTTGGTCCAGTATATCCACCACTGATATACCCATATGTCTGTGTTAGCACCTCGTGCCTAACCAGCCTATATACCAGTTTCACAAGTACCAGAGCCGCACTATATCCACCCAGGTACATCGATTGGGGACAACCATTTGAGCACAGATCCGATCTGTTTATAGGCACATTATCATGTATGTACATAATCGCCGATATAGATAAACATTGATAATGATAATGCCAGAATGATATATATATATCTATGTCAAGTTGTACAAAAGATAGATCAATACTAGGTCTTAGGGCATACACACCAACAGCGGTTTCACAGGATTCAGCTCTCACGCTTATGAATCTAGAAACAACCAAAGAACAAGGAAATTCCGGCCATGCCTCCGTCATACGGATGCTCATGGGTGAAGAAGATGAAAACCAAGGGAAGCACAATAGGAAATTTGAAATAGGCGAACCTGATCCATTGGAGGCGGTGGGATTTACTTCTGATAAGGCAGGAAACAACTTCGGAATCAAGGCACCGACCACGACCTATACAAACTTTGAAGGTGAAGCACTGACTCCAACTTCCACACACACAAGAGGCTCTCAGCTCACCACGAGGATTCTAACAGCTGTTAGAGGACCGAGGGAGAAACTAACCCAGCCTCCTCTTTTATATTATAAGAGGAGAGAGAACAAGGCAAAAGAGTAATGGACAAGAATCCTAACTTATACCAACTCCTACAGGCCATAAAGTGGTCAATCTGCAGCTACTAGACAAAACAAGACAAGCTCCTGCCAAATATTCTTGAAGCTAGCGCATGTCCTTCTGTCCTTCATTCGGAGGCGGCTGGGGCGGTTATACGCATTCAGAGCACACCACGATAAAGCAATAGAACTTTGAAGTCGTGGGCTGGGTCACTACCGGCGTGGCGTGCTCTTGCTCTGTGTTACTGAGGTGATTGCTCCGCCATTCTAGAGTTGGGCCTTCAAGAGGATAGCTTGCCATGCTTTTGGGCTGAAGAACCTCTGTGTGAATTGATAACGGGTTGATGACCCCCACAAAATGATCTGGTGACTGAGAGGTGTGTTGAGACTGGCACATTATCACCTTGTTGGACTCCTTTGGATCGTCCTTGGATGGATGGATATGGTAAGAAGGGTTGTACACGTCGAAGCGGGATCGTTGGGGGTGAAACGACAGCTTTTGGGGTCATCACGGCCTGGCCGTGCAGGTCATCACGGCCTTGATCAGGCGTTTTAGAATCTGGCAAGGTGAACACGGCCTGGTCGTGTCGGGACGCACAGCCGTGACCCGCATTCGCATCTGGAATCACCGATTTTTTTGTTTTCTTCTGAAGTGATCATGACCCGCCTGTTTTCTCCATCACGGACGTGATCGGCCGTGACAAGTTTCGTCGAGCTCATCACCGCGTGTTGCTAGGCACGCCCATGTCGAGTGTTACTAGGGCTCGTCACGCCAGTGACGGGCTCATAGGGAGTTTTGGGGTGCTACTGTCTGGTCCATATTTCCCCCCTCTTCAATGTTGTCTTCTCTTGCATCACTAGGTTTGGGTCAAATTTGGTCATATTTGGGTCAAGTTCGACAGAATGAGAAGAAGTTCGATAATATCAACAATTAACAAAAATAAGGAATTAGAGATTGAAAAAAATGTATAAAATTAAGTACTATTGTATCCAAGTCACGTGACACAATGTCCATTTATTATCCGCAGGTTTGGGTCAAGTTGGGTCAAGTTTGGGTGAAGTTTGATGAAAAGAAAAGAAGTTCGACGATATCATCAATTAACAACAATAGGGAATTAGAGATTGAAAAAAAGGTATAAATTTAGTACTAATGTATCCAAGTCACATCACACATTGTCCAATCATTATCCCTAGGTTTGGATCAAGTTGGGTCAAGTCCCACGAAATGAGGAGAAGTTCGATGATATCATCAATTAACAAAAACAGAGAATTTGATATTGAAGAAATGTATTAAATTAAGTACTATTATATCTAAGTCACATCACACAACTTCACAAAACATTATCTTCTTGCTCTATCAAGTTGGGTCAAGTTCGACGAAAAGAGAAGAAGTTCGTTGATATTATCAGTTAACAAAAACAGGGAATTAGAGGTTGAAAGAAATGTATAAAATTATGTACTATTGTATTCAAGGCGCACAAGCTCATACAACACTATTTATCTAGCTCCATGAGAGTTTGGGTCATGCAAGTTTCGATCAAAATTCTGGTGCCAATATTTATGAAGTCCAGTAATGAAATCATGTGCAAATATTTATGAAGTTCGGCAATAAAATCATGTGCAAATTTTCACACAAATAAATTCACTATAATTGATACTATTTCATACGTGTCATGCAAGTTTCGAACAAAAATTGAGTCAAATTCAATTATATTTGACAAAATTCAACATTACCGCCATAAGTTCAGCAATAACATTATAAGTTCGGCCATGAACATGACATAACATCATGAATTTCAAACAAATTTTCTTACAAATCAAATGTTATAGCGTTACATGGAAGATAATAATGCTATAGTGTTATCAGGAAGACAATAATGCTATAAAAATAAATCAAATGTTCTTACCATGGCACAGACGGAGAAGGGGGTGAAAATGCTGGCCGGGAAGGAGCGACGGCCCTCGGCTCGACGGTGAACGAAGTCGGTAGAAGGTAGATAATAACGCTATAGTATTATAAGGAAGATAATAATGTTATAAATATAAATCAAATGTTCTTACCACGGCACTGACGGAGAAGGGGAGGTGAAAATGCTAGCTAGGAAGGAGTGACGCCTCTCGTCTCGACGGCAAATGAAGTCAGAGAGGGTTATAGTGGTGAAGCAATGGCCCTCAACACGACAGAAGTGAAAACTAGAACGAACGAGATGGGAACGGGTGGGTTTAGGGTTTCACCTTTGGTTCGGCGAGACCAGGATGGGAGCAGGAAATTGGAGAGAGCGGGATGTGAGCGGGACGAGAGTGAAATGATGAAAAAAAGAGAGGAGAGAGATAAACTGTGGATGGGTTGTGTTACAGGAGGGTTACAAAGATGAAAAGAGACGGGACGGAGTGGGACGGGAGACAGAGTGGAACGGAAGGTGACGACAGCCCCAAAATTTCTAATTCTAACAGAGCATGTAGTGCTTTGGGATACATGCATAGCAGGTCTACTTTATGAAGCGTGCAACGATGGATACGTTGCCATGCCTTAGAGGACTAGGCACAACCGGACATCTTTTCGGCACAGACAGCCGGGCAGGAGGCGCCGTTGAAAGTTCAAGGAGGCGCCATTGAAAGTTCACTGAAGCATGAAGGCAATTAATTATTGGCTTTTACTTTTTCCTTTTTCTTTATTATGCCCTTAGATCTGACCATAAGATGCAGCATTTGTTGGGTAGTTTGTTTCCATAGTACAGGGCTTTAGAACACTGTTGTAGGATTTACTTTATTTCAAGGTTCCTAAACTTGATGTTTTTCAGCTGCCAACATCAGTAAATTGATATACATATATATATATTTTTATTACCTTATATATTTAAACTTAATATAAATTAACACCACAATTCTGCCGCTACAATCATGACATTCCCAACCCAGAACAAAAGCAAAATATGACAATAAGGGCCTATTTTATTGGAGAGAAAAAGGAGAGAAAAAAGAAAGAAATATTTTTTTTTCTTTTTTTTGTTAGAGGGGTTGATTTTAAAATTCGGAGAAAGAAAAATAGAGCATTTTTCTCTCCTTTTTGTTTCTCTCTGATTTGGAGAGAAACAAAGAATCAACCCTTGCTTCTTTGTGTGAGCCGCTAGCTCTACGAACCAGCTGTCCACCTCCTGCTCGCCTATGGTAGCCGCTGACGCTTGCGAGCCCATTGCTCAGCCCTTGTGAACCCGCCATCCACCTCCTGCTTTCATGTGGCTATCACCTGCCACTACTACCTGTGAGCCTGCATCGCCTCGCGCCATCTCCTTCGATGAGCGACGCCTGCGAGCTTACCTGGCTCGCCTGCCGCCCTCGCCCATGCTTGTTACTCTCTCCCACACCGCCTGCCACCCGCCCATGCTCCTCTGCCGTTGGTCACCGGCCGCCCTCGTCCTCGCTACAAGCTTGCCTCCCATCCGTGCTTCCTTGGCCCACGTGCAAGTTGCGAGCTCGCCTCACCATGAGCGTCGCGAGCTCGCCCCGTTGCCACCACCGCCTCCAGCTTCCCTACCGCCGCTTACAGTGCCTACTTCTTTTCTACCACCGCCTGTCGCTACCAGCTCCTACTGCGTTGCCACCTCGCCGCCTGCTACTGCCAACAACCCCCCTTGTTCTTCCACCTGCCGCCTATAGCCCCTATTGCTTTCCTGCTACTGCCCGTCGCTACCGCCACCAGCCACGTCGCCTCCTCGCCGCCTACCTCCTGCAGCTTCCCTACCACTACCGCATCGCCACCTCGCCACCCGCCGCCTGCAGCTTCCGTGCCGCCTGCCGCCTGCCGCCTGCCGCCTGCCGCCTGCTGCCTGTCGCCTACAGCTACCCTGCCGCTACCATGTCACTACCCCATCATTGTCGCCTCACCATTTCTCCAAAAATATCTTTTGCTTTCACGTGATTAACACGTGACAAAATTTCTTCTCGCTTATTTTTTTCTTTCTTTCTCTTCTTTGTCTCCGCTCCTATTTGTCTTCCCGTCCAATAAAACAGAGCCCAAAGGAAATTTCACATGAGTCTGCAAGTTTGAAAGCATTTGGTAATAGTGTATAATAGATGACACAGTCAACACTGAAATCGTAAGATACATGAATTGTACAATTAATATTTACCCATTCCTTAAATTACTAATTGTTTGCTAAGTCACTATATTTTCTTCAAACAGAAAAAACAAATTTCTTACTTATTTATAAAATTTATGCAATTTGTACTTACTAATATTGTAATGGCATTGTATTATTTTCTCTATTTGTGTGTGTTTATTAATTTTGTTTTGAGAAGAACAACCAGGCGGGGTTTGGCCCCAAAATATTATTATAAATAACTAGTTATTATTTCTTATTAATATTTATTATTATTAGCACTATTATCTTTAGTTTGCTTCTTGGATTTGATAATATAAATATTATTCGTTATTTTTATTTTAATCATATTTTTAAATAGCAATTATTAAGGATATTACTGTGGATATTATCATTTCAATATTTAATATCTAATTAATATTTGTAAATTCATTATTTTTGTCCTGGTTAGATTTTTAGAAATTAATCATTGGTAAGATTTTATGGACTTATGAAATTGGGGATATATATATATATATATAACTAATTAAGTTAAAATTATAGTTATAAATTAGTATCAAGTACAAATAAACACTAGTACTCATAAAGTGGGAATGAAATTGATACAAGAACAAGACCAATTGTTGATACTCCATATTTGGCTTAAAATTTTAATTTTAATTTTTAAAATTTTAAATTATATATTCTTAAAATCAAGAATTCTTAAATTTTTAAACTTATTAAATTCTTAAATTCTCAAATTGAGTTCTTAAATTCTTGATTTCTTGATTCCTTAAATTCTTAAAATTTTCTGTTCGTCCACCTCTTCCTCCTATATATCTTGGTGGCCATCCGACCTTGTCAACGTCAATTCTTCTCTTCCTCTTAATTTTACCTCCCGTCAACTAGCTTATAAATAAGAAGCCTCTCCAATCCAATAATGCCCACGAACAATTCGTCTTCAACAATCATTTCGCCACGTCCACTTCAAACTCATCATCAATTTGACTAATAGCGGTCGAGATCATGGCGACCAACAGGAAGATGCAGGTGGCTATAGTGGCATTCCTGCTCGTGGCCGCGGTTTTGGCAGCGACCGCGCCGACGAGCAGCGCCTTCGGGTGCTTCGACGCCTGCTACGAGCGCTGCGCCAATGGCAAGGAGGGCGACGCCGGCTGCGCCACCATGTGCGCTCAGGCCTGCATCGTCCCCAAGAAGAGCCCCGACGGCACCGACCTCGAGAAGCTCGACGATTGATCGCTCTCCCTTAAATATTGCCTGATCCACATTCTCTAAAATAATTAGGTCGCATGCGACAAAATTATATATTTTTTCCCTGATTAATTAAGAATTTATCTGGATCTATCTTTCCTACTATGTATTTTTAGTTTGAGAATGAAATTATTTGTGAAGAATTTTTTTATAATCGACCAGCACAAAATAGCTTTACTAATGGGGGAAAACATGTTTGCCAATTTATTTCAAATAAATTATCATTGATTGTAAGCAACGAACATTCAATAATATAATATAATATAATATAGAAATATTTAAGCCCTCCAAATTTATAATTTTATTTGTGTTTCTCTCTACGTTTATTCTATAGTTTAAATGTCATTAAATTATAGTTTATTTATTATATGAGTACTAACAAATCAGCTTTTTATGATTTGATGATTTATTTGATATTAAATCTTCCATTTTATTCCTCAAAGATAGACCTATGTAGTATATTAATAATTTTTTCTTGCTCTTTTATTTTTTTTACAGTTCTTGTGGAGAATGAAAAAATTTGACTATACATGTAACGTTAGGTGTATAAGTTTAATTTCTATTTTAAGTGGCTAAAGTGATATTTTATAAATATTACATGCCAAATTAGAATTCAATATTAATTTCATATTTTATAAAAAATTTACTGTTAAATCGTTGTTGAAAAATAATGCTAAGCAACTGTGTATCTTCCTATTCAAGTTGCACTCTTTGCTATCTAATGCACAATCCCATTCATCATTGTTTGATATAGGTGCATGCAATGATTGGTAGGTGTAATGCCCAAAGTCACATGGACCGGGCTAGAGGAATTAGGCTTGGGCTATGGCCCAAACTTCCTGCGATGCTCAGGTGGAACCCGAACGCATGGACGACGTGTTCCAGCATCATCTTCGGCAACTCTAGCAAAGCGTCGTTAGTGCCCCTTCTTCGGCGAGATCTTTGGCGACGTCTCCGACCGGATTGATGGCACCTGCTCCGGCAAGGACGGAGGAGAGATATGGGGCGAGGTGGACGGCAGGATTGACGGGCGAACGTGCTGGACGAACTTGGCAGCAGAATCACGTGCCGAGGTGTGGTTTGCAGAGTCCGAAAATGGAAGGATCAGCAAGCGAGCTAATTCCCTTCCAAAGACAGGAGCATCTACTCCCTTTAAAGCTACGAGCCGGACGACGAGAAGAGAGGACGACGAACGGGGAAGGAAAAGCGACTTTGTCTTATTCCGAGAGACGCAAATTGGGCAGACCTCCTTCCCACCTCCGACCAAAAGGAAGTGGAGGGGGAGGCGGGACCGGATCCGGTGGCATTCTCCTCCACCTCCCCCGACGATGGCACGAGCGTTGAGGGATCTGTAAGTCAATGGCGAGCATCGCCGTCAACATGAGGGAGCGAAACTAGGAAAGCTCTATAAGGGTTTATCTAGTTTCGACTTGATCAATCAAACGTAAATTTCCCTTAGTCTTCTTTTTATCTTCTCCGGCTCCGACAAGCTATTCCTTTCCTGTGTTTTCCGGCAATGTCTCCTTCACCATTTCCGGTGTTGAAAGCTTCCGCGAGGTTGAAGGTTGAGGTTCAGACAAGTTCTGAGCCTGCCGCATGCCTTCCCGTCCACCTCTGCTGGCGATGAGTCCCCGGCGAACGAGTGACGTAGGTGGCATCTATGCTGCGTCAAGACGAAGTGTCGGCGTTCAATTCGAGGCGGTCAACATGGCTCTACAGTCAAAATTGGATTGAAGCGTGGATGGAAATTCGAACGCGGATGTGAATTGAATTTTGACGCGATCAATATTAAATCGAAATACAATTTCAATTTTAGGTGAAGTTTTGCGCACACAGTCCCAAGCTATTTTGGGTGACGTGGCCGGCTGGGTGAAAGTGGGTGTGATAGTGCTATCACAGCAAAATTTTCTAGCAAAGATGGTGACGAGAGTGACCCGAGATGGAGGAGATAGCACTGCGCAGGTGGTGCACCAACAGGGTAGCGGTGAGTACCTGATGACACCAAAATATGTAGTATATTTTGCATCATTTTTTGATATCTTTTCATGCTAAAATTGATGATCTTTTACTTGTTTCCATGCTAAATTCATTGAATATTGCAAAATCTACTTCTGTTTTGGTTTTTCATGGTTTTCAAGTAAAAAGGCATTATTTTAAGGAGTTTTTAAGCAGAATCAAATACATAGAAAGATTACCATCATCAAGAGGAGATCACCCAAGAAATTTCACGCAAATCGGTGCAAGACAGCAAATTACGATAGTGCCGTAATCTATTTTACGGTACCGTAATTCCATATGGTGCCGTAAAATCTGAACACTGCCGTAATTTGTGAAGATTTTCGAACAGAAAGATTTCCCAATTTTACGGTACTAGCCGTAAGCAATATTACGGTACCGTATTTCGGAGCGCGTCAGAACAGAAACTTCACTCGATTTTACGGTACCTGCCGTAAGGTATTTCACTGCCGTATTTTCCAGCCGTTTCAGAACAGAAAGTTGCCCTGAAATTACGGTACTGGCTGTAAACTACTTTACGGGCTATATTTTCCGATACGACATCGGCACAGAAGACTTAAGAGATTTTACGGCACCAGCCGTAAATAATTACATTGTTGTAAACCAAGTTTTGAACGCGACGCCCAGGTCAATGTCCATGCCCGATTCTTGCGGAGATGATTGCGAATGATCCTGAGGTTTTTGTGGGATTCCGTAAGAAGCAAAAGAGGAGCTTTTCATGAGAGGATTACAAAGAGACTGAAAGCCCCAATTTTGATCCACCGTCGAGGGAGAAATCTTGATCCATGCCGTCGCCGAGGGTTTCGCCGCCGCGCTCGATCCAGACAATCTCCAGCCGCGATTTTCATACTGAAGCTTCGTCAGAGGGTGGAGACAACACACCAAAAGTTTTAGACCGTAAAGAGATCGATTGGAGGAGGAATCAAAGAGCAAAGCATCGCCGACACTGTTCACCGAAGCTATTTGCAAATTACAGCTATGAAATACTTCACAGTCGTGCTGTATTTTCTAAAACTCCTCTTGTCTTTCAATTTTCAATCCTCTAAAACCATGATTTGTTGTAATTCCCTCATGATGATAGCTTAAACTATTTTTGGGACATGGGGAAGTAATTTACTTAACTTCCAATGACTAGATAACTCTTTTTCAATATTTCGTTGAGTTTGATCTTAACATGATGATTTTGCTCATGTGATATTTGCGCTTAGACTCTCCTTAAATTCATGTTATTAATTTTGTTCTTAGAATTTTTGCTTGAGACGGAAAGGTAATTGCTTGAGAATTTGGAACCCTAGAATTGCATGTTAGGATCCCTTCCTTAGGTTAGATTCATCTTGATCTTTTCTAGTAAAATAATTGCCATGATTATAATATGAATCTATAGATCGAGTCTATTTATCAAATGTGGAGATCTTGTGTGAAAGCAAGGATCAGAACGTTGGAGATCCTCGAGCAAAACTAGTTGCGAGACTCGGATACACGAAAGTGATCCTTGAGATTCCACTAGAGATTCCTAGAACTCGGATGCACGAAAGTGATCCTTGAGTTCATTGTTTGATAATATCTTCTTCATTATAAAATTGAATCAACGAAATCCTTATTCATGTCTAGTCATAAAAGTTTAAGTGAACGAAACCCTAGTCCCAGCTTTTCTCTCTGATAATCCTATTTTCTTAGTTTCCGATTGCTATTGTCACGATCTCGATTTACCTAGATAGTAAGAAATCAACTATTTAGTATTCGATAACGTAGGTCCATATGGATTCGATACTTTTTTTATTACTTCGTATACCCATGCACTTGCGGTTTAACAACAGGTTTTTGGTGCCGTTACCAAGGATTAGTGTAACATCCCTCAGAACACCCCACACGCATACAAGTAAAAATACGGGGTTTTAAAAAATTTTTTTTTTTACTCTTCCATTAAAACACAAGAAGAAAGCGGCATCGAAGGACATTACTACGGAACTGAAAACCGC